>APFE031574479.1:0-20805 GCA_000404065.3 Pinus taeda | reverse complement strand
TCTTGGAACTGTCTTCTCTCTGCGAATTCCATGCTCTGAATAGTACCTATCAAACTCTCTGCTGCAATATTCACCTCCATTATCTGATCTAAGACACTTCAATTTCTTTCCTGTCTCAATCTCAACCAAAGCTTTCCATTTCTTGAAAGTATCAAATACATCATATTTATTCTTAATACAATAAATCCAAGTTTTTCTAGTTTCATCATCATTAAAAGTAACGTAATAATGAGAGCCACCGAGAGATGATGCCTGAGCAGGTCCCCATATATCTATATGCACAAGCTCTAATTTTTCTCTCTTCTTTTCTTTCCCAACTCTGAGAAATCTGACTCTCTTATGTTTTCCATAAATGCAATTCTCATAGAAGTCCAAATCAACATTTTTCAAACCCGGCAACAAATTCCTTGAGTGAAGCATATTCATCCCCTTGTCACTCATGTGTCCGAGCCTATGATGCCATAATGCTGCATCTGCTTCTTTGGAAGTTAAATCATTAACAGAGTTAGAAATACCATTGCATAAATACAATGTACCAACCTTTTCGCCTTTTGCTATTACCAGGGCTCCTTTGGTGACCTTCCAAGATTTATCTGTGAAGTTATCACACAACCTTCACCGCCTAACTGCCCTGTTGAAATCAGATTTTTCTTTAGATCTGGAACATGCCTTACCTCCTTTAGTAGCCATTGGTTTCCATTCTGTTGTTTTACAAGAACCTTACCCATTCCAACAATTTTACAGGGTTTAGCATCACCCAAATGGACTTGTCCAAAATCTCCCTGAACATAGTCATGAAAGTATTTCTTATTAGGTGTGGCATGGAATGAGGCCCCTGAATCTACCACCCAGGAATCAGTAATATTTTCGAAAGAAAGAATCAAAGCATCTTGTAACACCTCACCTGTCACATTTGCTTCATGATTGTTTTCTTGTTGTGCATCTTCTTCTTTTCCTTTCCGAGATCTACAGTATTTCTTTAGGTGTCCTTTATTTCGGCATTTCCAGCACACTATCCCCGATCTGGACTTAGATCTGCCTTTCCTTGATTTACTACGATATCTTGAGCTCTTTCCTCTTTCCATTTTTCTTCCCCTAGACTCTGCACTCAAAGCATTACCCGATGTTTCACCGAAGATTTTCTGTCACATTTCCTCGCTAAGGATAGCACCGACAACATCATCAAACTTTAAAGTACTAGATCCAGAAACAGAGTTACTAATGGCCATTACTAAACCATTCCAGCTTTCTGGTAATGAGCACAAGAATAACATAGCTCTAACTTCATCATCAAAGTTTACCACTACAGAACATAACTGACTTGTAATAGTATTAAAATCATTTAAATGGCCTACAACAGATCCACCTTCCGACATCTTCATATTAAATAACCGTTTCATAAGAAATATCCTGTTTGAGGTTGAGGGTTTTTCATATAGTTTCTCCAACGCCTTAATCAAACCCTCTGTTTTTGTTTCCTTCGAAATTTTGAAGGCGACTGATGCTGCGAGGCACAACCGTACTGTTTCGGGTGCCTTTCTATCGAGAAGGTTCCATTCTTCATCTGTCATACCCATCGGCATCTTTGTTTTTTCCCCCAATGGTAGGTATAGATCTTTCTAATACAAATAATCTTCCATCTGCATCTTCCACGGTGAGAAGCTTTGGTCGTTAAATTTCTCAACCCTAAACTTACCATCTTCCGCCATTTCTCCCACTCGAAAGAGGAACCCTTCTTTCCTACGAGTTTATTAGCCAAATAGACCTTCGGCTCCGATACCAGATGTTAGAAAATTATATATTACAGAGCAATGGAACACATAAAATATTGCAGAAATATAAACAAAGAAAACGCATAAAACAAGAGAGACACAGATATATGTGGTTCACCTAGTTTGGGGTATGTCCACCACGAATAGCCAGTCCTTCCTTTCTATTATCCATCAAAATGAAGAGACACAACCTACAGCAGATCCACTGTAATATCCTATGTTTTCTCTCACAGTCTCACCACTATACTTCTCGCTCAGAGAATACACATATATTACACAAACGCAATACAATGCCCTCATACAAAGAGAGGGGTTTCCTTCTAGATCAAAAAATCCTAAACTAAACATAAGTTCTACTGTTAGATCATCCGCCTAATGAACTGCCCAGATTGACTAGAAATTACTATACTTTTATAAGGCAATTTTACATCTGCTTTTAGCTTCAGGGGCGTTGCCCCCGAACCCCCTGGCCGGGGGGGACAAGTCCCCCCCCCCCGCGTGGAGGGGTGTATAAACTTCCTTGTGTATACATCCGACTGAAACAAAGACCTCTAAACAATCATGCTCCATACTCAACAAACAGTGCTCATAATCTGTTTCTCAGCCAAGACTCTATGCGAGAACTAGATCCTTCACTGTTAACAGTCACACTTGGTGTAGGCTTATCTTTGATCTTCAACAAGTTCATTGGGATTACTTCGAGCCTTTCATTTCTGAATTCCTGAAATATTTCAAAATATTTAGGACTAAGGTTCGCTTTATCCCATTCGAATGCTTGTTCAAAGGATTTAACCAACTTTAACCGGCCTTCAAAATCGTTATCCTCATGGTTGTATGGCTTGAGCTTTACTGCAATAGTGATGTTATATGCTACCTTGTTGGATCAAATTACCTTTTTGGCAATGTATGAAGCCTGAGGGCTTCCATGTTTACTGACTCCTTAATGCCATGATTAAAATTTTCTAAATAAAAAGAACCGCACTTGACAGGAAAAGGGGGCCATAATAACTTCTTGCTTTATTTGAGGACTTTATTTAGGCCTTTTCCCATGGTCTGGTGGGCGATTTCCCTTGCTAACAATTTATCAGAAACATACAAAGGAAGGAAATGTGGGTCGGCTGTGCTACCAAAAACCCTAATGTAGGTGAACCATTCATCAATAAAATATTTTCCGACAGCTAGAAGATCTTTTGTGGCTTCTTGGGAAAACCTGGTGGCTTTCTCATTGAAAATTATTTGATGCAGGGGAAAAATAACAGAATGACATATTTTATATAAATGGGGTATATCATGGGATTCCCATATTTTCTTATGACTGACATGGATAGGGTAGGCATCCTATAAGGTCCATTTCCAACCCATGGTCGGAAATATAGTGTAGAAACAGATGGCATCCATAATGTAGGCACTAAAATAGAATGGGGAAAGGTTCTCTAGAGAGGAGGCTCTCTTGTGTCGATATTTAGTAATGATGGTGACTAGGTTATCAGATAGGATGGTGGCCCAATTCATGATGTGGGAATTAATGCAGACATCAACCAGAGGAATCCATTCTATTGAAAACTTAGAATTATTGGGCAACCCATATAGTCTACATAGCATAGCAGCTGCATAGTTGTAGGGGTTTTCCAAAAAGGCTATAGCATACATACCCAATTTGTAAAATTTGAATTTGTTGTCCAATACTCTCCAGCCTTGAATCAGCTTGAAGGGGTCTGCATTCTTCTTTGCAAAGTTGTCCACGTATGTCTTATCATATATATCATGAGGGTCACCTATATGGTACATTTTCTTTATGTCCTCTGACCTGAATGATCCCATGAGTTCCATTCTTGAATTCCTGAATTTCCTATATTCTATGGTGAGGTTTTCGACTACCCACCTGATCATATCCATTTATGGGAGGATTTTAGCCCTCTCTCCTATCTGATGTAGGAAAGAACAGGAAACATCCTTGAATTGAAGCGCCAAATGTCTTGTTGAGTCAGTTGTTGCTCTTGTGACGGTAATCTTGGGATGCTCGTCCTCAAGCCTATTGTATATGACCTCCCAAGATGTTTCTCCTCCGTCATCGTTGCAGACTATATTAGAGAATATGGGAGCCATCTCTATAAACTCGAATTCAACAATTCTCTGTTTTTTTTGTTTCTGCATCACCTTCCTCAATGACATGTATTTTGAAGCTTGTTTGAAATGGACAAGATATATCAGCGCACACGGTATCGGGCAATTAAGACTGAAATATTTTCTAAAATGACTTTGGATCATGAGAAAGGTTTAATGAGATACCCAATGTTAACTACCCATAACTTGGAAAATGATTACCTCTCTTCATGCCACTAAATATTAATTAACCTTTCAATTCGTTCATTTTTGTATTTAAAACACAATTATTTCACACACTTACTACTCTTATTCGCACATCGCAATCTTTAAACGGATACAATATAGCGTTGTCTTTTCTATAAGGAAAAATGTGATAGTGATTGTCGCAATATCGCATTTCGCAAATTATTAATGGGCATTTTAGTGGCATAGCTTAATTACTTGCAAAGTTTTTGAAGTGCGATTTGCAAAATGACAAGGTGCCTATAATTGGGATATCGCAGTGGGACATTTGATTGCGCATCGCAAATTTTTAAAGTTGTTTTATGATAGTCACATGGAAAAGCGTGATTTGCGATTTGCGATGAGGATCTCATCCTTGGGTTATTTTGAAATATTTTTCAAGGAAACTTATTAGAGTTAGGTTTTATTATCCTAAGACTAAAATTTAAAAAGGGTCCTCATTTATATCTCTAACCTTAGCTATTGTTATTCATAAATGGGGGATTGTTTCATATTATAGCAAGAGCATGATGTAGGGGTATCTATAATTTCTCTTTAACCGAGAGGTCAAAATATTTTACTGGAGGAGTTGGTTCCTAAAAATTTGGATTGTTAGGCCAGAAATTGTTTTAATTTTCCTCGTATTTGAGTAAATTAGTCAAATTGTTTTAGCAGTTGTAGTTTAGGTAGATTTTTATCTAGCTTAGTCCTCATATTCTATCTTCGAGGATAGTAACTAAATTAATGTAATATTCATATATTTGATTAATGAAAAGAAAGAGAAGTGTGGTGGAGTGTGATTTTTTTTCACAAGAGCTCTATGTTGTCTTTCATATTAATCCATTCTTCTCCCACAATCCTACATAAAAATCTGTGTTTTGATTTTTTGCCTTACATTTAGTTGGTGTTTGGAGCATTAAATTGGATGAGATCAAGGGATAGGATTTATCCAAATAAATGCCTTAGAGGCATCGCAAATAAGAGAGGAAAACTAAGGGCCAAAGAAAACTAGAGGGACAAAGAAACGTGTTTGAGACTAAGTCCAATAGGCCAACACTTATTGGATTTCATTATTTTTGGAAATTTTGTTAGTTGTTGGGGGTTAGGATCATTACTTTCCAGATTATAGGACACAAATCTAGCTGGCTGCCCAGATAAACTATAAGTTGAAAGTTGAAATTGTAAGTTAGAAGGAAGGACATGGATGCACAAACTAAAGGAGAAAGTGAGGAGCTTTGATCTTGTGGAAAATTATAGGCCCAACTTGAACGTTTCACCTCGGCGACACTCATAAGCACCCTGTTATCAATGCGTCGAGCTCATATAAGTGGGATAGAAGCATTAGGAGTGGGACCTAATTGAGTGCGGGTGTTGATAGAACAGATGTTATGAAACCAGCTCACAAAAAGATAGAAAAGAGAGATCAACGCCTTATAAATAAGCCTCTTCGAGGGGGAAACCTCCTTTACATTGCACAAATGAGCAATTCTTGGATGATACAAATAACAATACCTCCTTTCTATATATAAGAGTCTAAGGGGTCATAATATAATCAGAGCCGACATAACAATAATAATGTGAGGGCACAATAATAAACAATAGGGGCTTGCTATGGGCATAATAACAATATGGGGACTACATGGGCACAAAAATATAATAAGGGGGTTGTAATAATAATAATAAGGGGTTACACTAGTACTATAGGGACCTAACATTCCCCTATCCTTAAAAAAGTGTTGTCCTCAACGCTTGAGTAGTTCTTGATGCTTCTGTATAAAATTCGCGTCCTTCCCTGTGGAATTTTCAATGGGTAAGTTCTTCCACTTGATCAGATACTCTGAAATTTATCAATTTTGTAGCTGTCGACTTCTAGCTTCTATGAATGCTTCAGGTTCCAATATGATTTTTCCTTCCTTGTCAAGTTCTGGCAATATGTTCAAAACTGGGATCTTCGACAACTTTTGAATGAGTTCCCACCCTGCTTCGTCATTTTTCCATTCCTCCCTTGCTTTGTTTATCAAATTTGTTTGGATAATTATACCAACCTCTACCATTTCTGCAACCATATGTTCAATTTCACTCCTTTGGTCCTATGGACATCTATAAGGCATGATGTTTGGAGGAACACTTCCTGGAATCAAATGAATAGCATGATCATGATCACAAATACATGGGATACCTTTAGGAGTCTAAAATACCTTGGAATGATTGTCCAAGACTTTTTGGAGATCTGGAGAAATAGATGATTTCAACGTGGGAACCATTAGCGAACATAATTGTGCAATTATGCCTCATTGTTCTTTCTTTATAAGCTTTTTCATTCTGTTAGAGCTAATTATCTTTCCTAGTTTCCTTGTGATACCCTTAATTCAAATTTCTTTCCTTCTGAAGAAAAAATCATGAAAAGTTCTTGAAAATTAAAAGCTATTATACCCAAGGATTGTAGCCATTAGACTCATAGTACAACATCAGTACCACCCATTGGAACGGAAAGCATTTGGCTATTCAATACATATTCTCCCATGGATAGCTTGATATTATGGCACTTTCCAAAGCAATTTATGGTTCCTCCACTTACAACCGTCACTTGACACTCTGGTGTTGGATATAGGAAGAAATTCAATTCCTTGGCTATATTACAATGAATAAAATTCTGGGTACTACTCAAATCTATCAACACTATTACCTTTTTCTTCTTGATATGTCCTTCTATCTTTATAGTTTGAGGAGTGGTAATTCAGACCAATGCATTACAAGATATGGTCAGATTCATTTCTTCTTTCTCTAGGGTTGGTTCCTAGTGAGCATCCTTTTCTTTTGATGGTTACTGATACTTTTCTTCTTGATATTTCACTACTTGAACCTTCTTCTTCTTGATATGCCCTTCTATCTTGAGAGTTTGAGGAGTGGTAATTCTTGTCATTGCAATACAAGATATGTTCGGATTCATTTATTCTTTCTCTAGGGTTGGTTCCCGGTGTATATCCTCTTCTTTTGACATTTGTTGATCCTTTTTGTCATTAGGAGGCCTTTCTTGTAGCATCTTTTTCCTTCAAACCTTTCATGTCTTCTTAAAATATTCCATGCCTTTCTTCCAATATGCTTTCATACAATTGATATCAGCTTCCATGGCATAAATAAAACTATTTATCTTTTGCTTCCTTAGAATATCATTTACCCTTATATTCAATTTTTGAAAGTCCTCAATGTCCTCTACCCTTGAACACTTTTATTTGAGATTTATCAATTGGCTAAATAAGGTGTTGCTCTTGGTATCCTCATAATGTGCTATCATTTCCTCCGTGAAAATTGACCATGTGACAAGTGGTTTACAAGAAAAAATACCTTTATACCATAAAAATTGATTCGATTCTAAATAATTAGATGCAATACGTACCTTCTGTAACAGTGGTACACCATGTAGATCAAAATATTTCTCCATCTATAGTATCCAATTTACCAGATCCTTGCCATCAAACTTCCTCATCTTGCTTTTTCTTGATTTTACGAGCTAGATCTTGAAACGACTATAATCTATAATTTCGGATATTTAAGTTTAGAAATTTTGGCTTGTAATAGGGCTCTGAGTCCTCTTTCTAACTCCGCAAGTCTAATCATGATTGGATTCCTAAAGAAATATTTATTCCCAATATCCCAAGATGACCTAGTTATAGAATAGTTCAGTAGAGCAAACTTGTACGACGTGCCACGTGTCACATTTTCAACCTTAAATTCTGAAAATTATACCCAAACAAAATAAAGTTCGTTCTCTTTCTGTAACTTCTTATGAAATTTCAATCTAATTCTTAGAGAGAAAGTTATGATGATTTTCCCAAGGTCACCTATTCAGGATGTAATTTGGGAGTCTGCAAAAACCCTAACCTCCTCAAATCATATATATGAAAATATAGCGAGCCAAGATCTGAAATTTGGGCCTGAGGTTCAGGAAAAAAAAAAAAAAAAACAAAACAAAAAAACAAAACAAAACAAAACAGAACAAAAAAACAAAACAAAACAAAACAAAACAAAGAAACAAAACAAAAACAAAAAACAAAAACAAAAACAAAAACAAAAACAAAAACAAAAAAAACAAAACAAAAAAAACAAAAAAACAAAAACAAAAAAAAAAACTATAGTGAAAATTCCACAATGACATGTTTGGAGCAGTGAAACCCTAGAATCCAAAGCTTTGATACCAAATGTTATGAAACCAGCTCACAAAAAGATAGAAAAGATAGATCATTGCCTTAGAAATAAGCCTCTTGAGGGGGCAACCTCCTTGACATTACACAAATGAACAATTCTTGGATGATACAAATGACAAGACCTCATTTATGTATATAAAAGTCTAAGGGGTCATAATATTATCAGAGCGACATAACAATAATAATGTAAGGGTAAAATAATAACAATAGTGGGCTTCTATGGGTCACAATAATAACAATTTGGGGACTACATGGGCACAACAATATAATAAGGGGGTTGTACTAATAACAATAAGGGGTTACATTAGTAGTATAGGGACCTAACAACGGACGACCTGAAAGTCAAACCTAGAGGAATGATTAAGCACCCAAGTTTGCACAACTAGGTAGATAGGGATCGAGACACGTCATACCAAAGGTAATACCTGAAGGGAGAGTGCCCAATGTTTCATGTTATAATAGACCAGAGGTTTGAGGGTTGGGATTACCCAAAAGTTACAATATGTTGCACAAAGCTTCATCACCAAGCTCGAATGGAGTGGGTGGAGCCCACCTGGCCTATGCCTAACCTAACAATGTAATTTGGAGTGCCCAAGGCTATGCACCATAATTTTAAATGCCAGGACACATCGGTACTATTCTAAATTCCTTCCACCATTTTTTTAAGCAGGGTTTCAATTCTGAATCATACATGCGTAGTGTATATCGCTTTTCTCTGAGGCCTATATTGTAAAGAGTTTTGACTCTTAGGGCTATAAAGACAACTTGAACTTGGTGGTTTTGCTAAGCGATTTTTTTTACAGGGCACCGACTGCAAAAAGGGGCCAATTTTAGAAACTCTAATGGAATATTCACATCACATAGTCAACTATAAGTTGACTATAATAGACCTCCTCAACCATAACTTGAATATATTCATCCAGAGTCAACCATGGACTACTAATCCTTCCGTCTAAAGATGGTGGTATCAAATAACATAACGAAATTAGTAAATGTGGTTGATATAAATTGATGAGTTCCATTTGTTTACCTTTATATGAAAAGTGACATATAAAATATTTTAGATCGACTTATATCAACCACATTTACTAATGTGGTTATGCTAGTCCTATGTATTCTCATATTCCTGCCCACTGCATATGACCTTCTATCCACATATATCCCAAGATTATCCATATGTTTTCATAGCCAAATTCATTGCATGTTTTTGTTCTCAAATTCATTGAAAGTTAATGGATAAATGAAGAGTTAAAGGCATTATTATGAAAAAATAAGAAATTGGATATAAACTATGAAGGTTTGTCTTAATTGAATTAATTAAAATGTGGTGTTGGTATCAATTTCTCACTTCAATTAAGTAAGAGGATATATACTAAATAGGTATTTCTCATCAACTAATTAAAATTTGATGTTCTTGTAATATTAAGATAAAATTGTGCCCCTCATGAAAGGATGTGTGATCATATACATTGTGTTTTTGTTTTCCATTGTAAAAGAATATGGTGGGAATGGCATCATAATGGCATTAAAATAAGAGATCCTTCATTTATGAAAGATGTAGAGAATGATATAAAGAATAATTCAATAGGATCGTTATTTAGGATATAATATAAAAGAATTACATTAATAAAGGAAAGGTTGATAAATTGTGGATGAATGAGAGGGAATGAGGTGATTGTAGAGAATTGAAGAAGAAAAAAGCTAACTAGAGAATAAAATTAAATTTCTAGGAGAGGAATGAGGTGACTACAAAAACTTGAGAAGGGTAGGGTGAACTAGAGAAGAAAATATTAAAGATCAAAGAGTCAAAGTAGGTGACTACAAAAAATCAAAGAAGAGAAAAGTAAACCAAAGAAGAACATATTGGAGATAATTGATAAGAAAGGATTGGTGTCTTATATAGGTTTGTGTGTACAAAGTAGCTGAGGGGATTGGTTCCTCCTATAGGTTGGTAGGATATAATATAACAGAATTACATTAATAAAGGAAAGGTTGATAAATTATGGATGAATGAGATGGAATGAGGTGATTGTAGATAATTGTAGAAGAAAAAAGCTAACTAGAGAATAAAATTAAATTTCTGAGAGAGGAATGAGGTGACTACAAAAACTTGAGAAGGTTAGAGTGAACTAGAGAAGAAAATATTAAATATCAAAGAGTCGATGCATGTGACTACAAAAAATCAAAGAAGAGAAAATTAAACCAAAGAAGAACATATTGGAGATAATTGATAAGAAAGGATTGGTGCCTTATATAGGTTTGTGTGTACAAAGTAGCTGAGGGGATTGGTTCCTCCTATAGGTTGGTACCTATAAAGAAATAAAGGGGATTATTTTTATTATAGGTTGGTACATACAAATATTGAGGGCATTGGTGTCCCCTACATTTTGGTGCCTAGAAGGATTATACAAGTAGCTTGAGTAGGTTGGTTCCTTTAAAGAACAATAAATTAAAAGAAGTTTTGGATTTATTCCCTTATGGGTTTCCATGTATATACTGTGATCCATGTTCCACCTACAAGTTTTATTTCTATGGTGCTATAATTTTTTATAGAAGTAAAAAAATGTATTATAATGGTTCCCCCTTGGCCCTCTCCATATATTTATGATTCCAACAAGTTTATGAGCAAAACGTTGATGCCACAATGTGACAACCATATCTTAGTGTCATAATATGATCATTTCATAATGGTCATCCATAATCAATGATGTCGAAATATGGTCTAACAGATTCTTAATTGTCAAGCAAATTCAAACATGGATAATCATAATTGATAATGTCAAATGTGGTAACAAAATATCAATGTCACAATGATCAAACATGTCATAGTGGTCATCCATTATGATATGGTTGACCATGGTCAACATAGTCAACCTTTTTAAACAAAGTCAACCTTAGCTAACCATATGTTGATCCTTTTCAACCATAACTAACCTTTTTCAACCATAATTAACCATGGTCAAACTTAGTCAACCATGTGTTTACCATATGCAACCATAGTCCATAGAAAACATGGGAAAATGATCTAGGTGGATATTGGTGGCCACCCACCTATTCCAATTGGGACCCCCACCATTGTTTCTTTCAGTTTACTTAATTATAGCACAGTTTACTAATTTTTGTAGTTTTTCGGGTCCTCAACTTCTCAAGCCATTTTGAGACCTTAAACATCTTTTTTATGGAAAATAAGAAAAATTGTAGTCTATGGTATTGGTTTATAGTTAGAAGTTGTAGTCCTTGGATAGATTTTTCCAATGAGGTATTGTACGCATCAAATGGAGATCGTATGCCAAAGTCACAACCCCAAGAAGTTAATGTACCAATTTACCCCAACGGGGCCCGCAAACTTTTGGAACTTCATCTCCTAAGGTTAAGGATTTTAGATGTTTACGGTTTTCCATTGTTTCTAAATAATAAGTATTCCTTTGATCCTCATTATAACATAGTTCAGAAGGTATGTAGTTGCACATCTCTTCTAAGAGATAAGTTACCATCACGTGAGCTAGTTTATTTCCATTCTGCATGTAAACATTTTTCGTTACTTTGTTATTAATGAATTGAAGTTATGTTTTCATTATATCTCTGTGTTTTTATTTATACTTGTCTTTCATTTTCTCCCTTCATAAATCTGGAGCATTGGTATTAGAGCAGTCTCCTCTTTCTTTATTTTTATGTGAATGTCCTTAATGAGGTCGAGATATAAGGAGTTGGGATTTGAACTGGTTGAGCCTTTGCAAGACAGTCCTTGCCGACATTGATGACCTCCCATGGCAGAAGAAAAGAAGGATGATGAAGCATGAAATCTTATCATACTTTTGCTCAAATAAGCTCTCGAGCAGAAAAGCAATGATATGACAAACAAATTTTCCCTGATCCTTCAGTGGATGCCCATTGGCGGCACATATTCATCCAACAGTCACTTTGGAGGTGCCACCTCCTTCAAGGTACAAGTAAACTTTGATATCCTTATATTCGAATGGCACATAGATGTAGATGTTGTAGATAAAATGTTGAATCTGTCAGAACATTATTTTTTGGTTCATAGCTTCTTCGATGGGGAGAAAATTACTTTTGTAATGCTTAAGGTCCCCCCCCCGGTGTAAAGTATTGGTGAAAAAATTATTGTGAGAGAAGGATTGAAGAACCCTCTTTGTTTACAGTCGCCCCCTCTTGGAACTCTTTTTGAGATGATCCTAAAGAAGAATATTACCATGTAGGGAGCTATGAGGACAAGTACATATGTGGACCACACTCCGACAGCAAAGTGACTAGAATGTGCATGAGCTCAAAAATGTTTTTAATACTCTATGCACAAACTTGGGTATCAAGGACTCTGAGCAATGTCTAGTACTCAAATACCATGGTTTTCTTCACAAATATATTCAAGGAGAAATGGATTTCCTATACATCTCCTTACTTGATGCAACGCTGCCAAGAATGAAAAAAAAAATAAACAAAAGCACAATTTTGGATTCACGAACCAAAACTAGGGCAAGAGAAGTCCCAAACTGTAGGAAAAAAGACAAAACAAAGATGGAGCGGCCTAGGAAAACCCATCGAAGCCACAAGAAAATAATGGTACCATGAGGATGAAGAAGGAAACATAAAAGTGATATGAGTTCCACAAGAGCCCCTCTCACAACGCAAATGAGTGTTGTGCCAAGAAGTTATTGGTGGTCAAGCTAGAATCTTCAAAGTATAATGCGTCTTTTGATTCTTATCCAAAAACATACATGGGGAGTAACAAGGGGAAGTAGATTATTGACACAGAATCTAGAGCCACTGTTGCCACCACTAAGGTCCAAAATATTGAGCCCAAAAATCCGAACGAGGGGGAGTGTCTCTTCCACTCACAGATGTTGGTGAAGAATTCGTCATTGTAGTTCATTTTCAACAACGAAAGCCAAAAGAAGCTCATTTTAGTAGAGGACATGAATAAGATGGGCCTACTAACCACACCACACCCACAACCATACACCACATGGTGACTTCATCAAGGACGATATCTCCATGTCAGCCAGCAGTGTCATATTCCCTACAACAAGCGCTACACGGATGAGGTATTGTGTGATGTTACTCCTCTTGATGTTTGTGATGTATTATTAAGTTAGCCATACTTGTGGAAGCATCATGTTGTGTATGAGTTTAGGCCTTGCACTGATATTATTCCTTTGGGAAATAAGTTATGCAAGATATCAGAGGTAGTCCCGCCTTCCACCATCTCTTTGATCTCCGCTAAGAAATGTAGTAAGATCATCTCCCAGACCGAGAATTTTTTATTTCTTTTTTATTCATTCTTAAAGTAAGGGGAAGATCGTGGTCACATCCATGGACCCTAAGAATGTTTCCTCCATGCAGCAGAAGTAGGTGGATAAGGTCATGGAAGAATACAGGGACATCTTCTCCTCACCCATAGGGGTTCGCTCACACTTTTAGGTTAATCATTCGATTGATCTAATCCCTATATCACCTCTACCCAATGGATCGATATACTGCCACTCCATTCTAAAAATGAAGAGATCAAGTGGCAGATCCAAGAGCTGCTACAAAAAGGTCACACCCGACCAAGTTCATCACCTTGTGGGAGCCTGATTATATTTGTACAAAAGGAGGATGTGACCTAGAGGCTCTATCAGGCAGTGAACAAAATCACTGTCAGGAATAGGTATCCAATCCCATGGATTAATGACGTTCTTGACCAGCTCAAGGGGGGAAAGTATTTCAGTAAGATCAATTTTAAGTTTGATTATCACTAGGTTCCAATAGATCCCATAGATGCATGGAAGACCACTTTCAAATCAAAGGAGGGCCTTTTTGAATGGTTTGTCATGCCTTTCAGGTTGATAAATGCACCTGCAAATTTTATGATGTTGATGGATGACATCTTGCGGCCCTCATCAACTGATTTGTGGTTGTATATCTAGACACCATTCTTATCTTTAGCAAGAGTTGGAAGGATCACTTGCAACACATTCAACGGGTCCTTCAAAGCGTACAACTACACAAACTATTCGCCAACCTAGAGAAATGCACCTTTGGCATGGGTCAGGTCCAATATCTGGGCTATGTCATGGATGAGAAAGGCGTGAATGTGGATCTGGCTAAGATCAAATTCATTCTAGGTTGACTAACCCTAACCACTCTAATAGAGTATTGCAACTTTTTGGTCCTTACCAATTTTTATCAAAGGCTTGTGTTGGGATTCTCCCATATCACTTAGCCTTTGAGTCAAGTTACAAAGGGTAGAGTGAAAGAAATTTTTTCTTGGTTCAAGTCCCAACATAAGGCATTCACTGAACTGAAGCACCGCCTCTAATCTACACCTATACTCACATTGCCAAACCTGCAATAGCCATTCGAAATCGAGATGGATTCCTCTTAATATGTTATTGGTGTAGTTATCAACTAGTAAGGGCATCCCATGACATATCACAATGATATACTTTCCAATACAATTCAGAAGTACCACACTTATGATAAAGAGATGTACTCTATCATGTAGTATTTCCAAAAATGGAAACATTACATTTTGGGGAATGAGACAGTCATCCACACATATCATTGACCTCTTCAGTTTATATAGACACAAGGGAAGTTACAAATGATCGCCATGAGAAGTGGTCTACATATATTCAACAATTTCCCTTAAACATTAAGTACAAGAAGGGTAGCACCAATCATGTTGTATATTTCCTCAGTCGACCGCCAGTTATTGCACTAACTACTGTTCTCAACTCTTATGGCCACAAGACCCTTGGATGGCCACAAATGTAAAAGAATGATTCAGAGTTTGTGACCACTTACTAGATGCTAGTGGATTGCAAGCAAGTTCTAGATTTACACAAGATCCACACATCTATAGTTCGAGGATGATAAAGCAACCCGATTTATTAAACGCATCCAACATATTTTCTAGCAAGTGCATGACATCTTCGATAAATCCAATTCTAATTACAAGAAGTTACATCATCAACATCGGGTGTCGCACAAGTTTCAAATAGGTGACAAATTCTGTTGCATTTGCAGAAAGAACACCTTACTGGACCCCATCAGTAGATAAAACCACTCTGATATGGGCCTTACACTATCACCAAGGGTATGGGAGACAATCCTTTTGAGCTTAGCATTCCCCCACTCCTTGGCTTACACCCAGTGTTCTATGTGGACTTCCTTTGGGCAAACTTTCCACCATTACTAAACACATAAAAAATTAGAGAACAAATCACACCAACAGAGCTAAACCGAGACTGCATGGAACATGCCACAACTAATTGAATCATGGAGACGAAGATAAAAAACACTCGCCAGCAAAATATCCAACTGTAACGGGTTGTCAAAGATATCCAACTCCTCAACCAAGGCATGTGGCTTACGAGGGAGAAAGTTCAACATAAGTTTCCTCGTCTCATGGAGGAACTCAATGCAATGGGGACCATTACTTCCTAAGGTGGGGGGGGGGGTGATCCAGGTGGATATTGGTGGACATCAGCCTATTCCAATTGGATCCCCACAATTGTTTCTTTAAGTTTCCTTAATTGTAGCACGATTTACTAGTTTTGGAAACTTTTCGAGCCTTGAACTTTTAAAGTCACTTTGAGGCCCCAAACGACGTTTTTTTTGTAAAATGGGAATACCCATAGCTGGTAGAAGAAAGTTGTATTCCTCAAATAGATCTTCCAGTGAGGTATCGTACACATCAACAATAGATCTTATGCCAAAGTTATGACGCCGACAAGTTGATGTATCAATTTACCCTAACGGGGCCCACGTACTTTTGGTACTTCATCTCGTAGGGTTAGGTTTTTTGGATGTTTAAGGTTTTCCATTATTTTTTAATAATTAATAGGCCTTCAAGACTCATTGTAACATAGTTTAGAAGGCATGTAGTTGCCGCATCTCTTCTCAAAGATAAGCTATAATCGCCTATGCTAGTTTATTTCCATTCTGCATGTCAACAATTTTTGGTACTTTTTTATTAATGTATTGAAGTTTGGTTTCATTGTATCTTGGTGTATCTATTTATATTGTATTTCAATTCATTCCTTCATAAATATGGATAAAAAACCACGGTAATTTATGGTCAAAAAATATTTAATAATGGTTTGCATTGTCAACAAGGCTAACTATGGTCAACAATGGACAATATGGTCGAACATGGTCAACCTTAATAAACCTAGGCATCATAGTCATCGATTTTTTACCATATTCATCTATAGGCAACTGCTGAAAACCTTGAACAACGATGGATACCCATAGTTAATCATATTGACCATAGTCGACCATGTTTGGCCAAGATCAACTATGGTCAAACAAACTCATACATGGCCAAACATTATCAAAATGGTCAACCATGGTCAACATTTTTCAACCATGATCAATCATGGTCATGTCCATTCAACCATAGAAAACCTTGAACACTAATGGTCAACCCATGATCTATTATGCTCAAGATGGGAAACTATGGTGAACCATGGTTAAAATGGTTGAGCATGGTGAACCATGTTGTTCATGGTCAAACATGGTCAACCATGGCCATCCATTGTCAACATGGACAGCTATAATCTATCACAGAAAAATGTTATCAACCATGGTCAAATTTATCAAACATGTTCATTCATGGTTATCATGGTCAAACCATGGTCAACCATCATCAACCATGATCAAACATGGTGAGTCACGATCAATGATAGTCAACCATAGTCAATCATAATCTATCATAGTCAATTGTAGTTAGCTATGTACGAGCATGGTCATCCATAGTCAACTATATGTTGACCATAATAGACCTCCTCACCCATAGCTTGAAGATATTTAGCCATAGTCAACCATAGTCTACTAATCCTTCCTATTGAAGATAAGGGTGTCAACTAGCACAACTGCATTACTAAATGTGGTTGATATACACTAATTAGTTCCATTTTTTTTACCTTTTATATGCAAAGTGACATATAAAATGTATTAGATAATCTTGTGTCAACAATATTTACTAATGTTAGTCCAATGTATTCATTATTTTCTCTCATATTTATTCCCACGGCAATTAACTTCCTATCTACATATATCCCAACATCATCAATATGTTTCTACAACTTACTTCATTGGATGTTGTGATTGTCAAATTCATTTACATTTATTGGATAAATGAAGAATTAAAGGGGATTATTACATAAATGAAGGATTTGGATATGAATTACAGACGTATGTATCAATTGAATTAATTAAAATGTGGTGATTTTTTTTTATATGGTGTTGATATCAATTTCTTACTATAATTAATTAATAAAATATAGATTGTAGAGGTATTTCTCATTTCAAGTAATGAATATTTGATGTTCTTTCAATATTAAGGTAACATTGTTCCTTCATGGAAGGATGTGTGATTAGAGAAATTATGTTTTTGTACTCTATTTAAAAGGATATTGTGGGAATAACATCGTAATGGTACTAAAGTCAAAGATCATTCATTTTTGAAAGGTGTAGAGAATGAAAGAGAGAAGAGTTGGTAGGATCTTTATTTAAGATACAATGAAAAATAATTACATTAGTGAAGGAATGGTTAATGAATTGTGGATGAATGAGAGGGAATGAGGTGGCTGCAAAAACTTGAGAAGGGAAAAGTGAACTGGAGGACAAAATATTAGAGATTGGAGAGAGGAAGTAGGGGACTACAAAAAAAAATGAAGAAGAGGAAAGTGGACCAAAGAAGAAAGGATTGGAGATAATCGATTAGAGGGGATTGGTGTTTCCTATAGGTTGGTGCGTACAAAGTAGTAGAGAGGATTGGTGTCTCCTATAGGTTAGTACCTATAGGTTAGTACCTATAAATTAGTAGAGGGGATTGTTATTTATTGTAGGCTAATACATAGATGGATTGAGAGCATTGGTGTACCCTATGTTTTGGTTCCTACAAAGATTGTAAGAGTAGGCTGGTTCCCTCAAAGAAAAATCAATCCAAAGAAGTTTTTCATTTCTTCCTTGATAGGTTTCCACATATATCCTATGATCCATGTTCTACCTCCAACTTTTTTTTAATTGAAAATTGTATTATATTGATCTAACCCACCTCCCCTCTTAGTATTATTGCAAATCCAACAATTTGATGAAGTATGATGTTAGATATTACCTTATGGTGATGAAAATTCAATACTACCTTAATTTTTGCTAGATATAATTTTATACCTTTAAATGAAGTATGATGTCGTCAACTAACATCATTAATTTTTTTCATTATTAACGACTATGTGGCATTCCTTACATCTCATTAACAATTTATGTACATTAGCCAAAGCTACATCAAATTCATCACCATAAGTTGTAAAATTGTCCACGTAAATTTCCACATATTCATGGATGAAGTAAGAAAATATTCCAATTACTTCTTGTTGGAAAGTTGTAGGAATAAAGTAGGAAGATGTCACTAAGGGACATATCAACATGGTTTTGTCACAATCCTCGGGAGCGATTTGAATTTGGTTATATTTGCTAAATCTATTGAGGGTAGAGAAATATTTCCTCCTCGCTAAGGTATCCAACACTTTGGTCGATGAATGGGGATAGGAAGTGAACCTTATGAGTCGACTTGTTAAGTTATCTATAATCTACACAAATTCTTCACTTGCAATTGTTTTTGGGTACAACGACAAGAGGGGAGACTCATTGGCTATTAGAAATAAGGTAGATAAATCATGTTGAAAGCAACTTCCACAATTGCTCTTTGATGAGCTCGATTCATTCATCAATGAGGTCTAATCTTCCTCATGCATGTTAGATGTCAACTAGCACATATACATTATTAAAAGTGATTGTTATGGGCGATCAATTTTTTCAAGATGAAAAATTTCACATCATGGCCATGAAAAAAATGATCATACTATGTGATGAAAAGAATAATTCTTCATGCAAAGAAAAAAATCAACAATATCAACCATTTACAAACATGTAACCATAGTCACCCATAGTCAACCATTTCTTTCATGGTATATTAATAAAATATTTGATATACTTTATTAAATATATATGGAATACTCTATTAAAACTATCCATCTATAAATATATATGGACTGCTCTATCAATATAATTATGTTAACGATAAAATGATAAAATTTCACTCCAAATAAGTAAATCCCTTGATTTGATGTGTATTGACCATCAATTTAAAAATAAATAAACTATATTAATACATTCAAGATATAATCCTGACTCGACTATAAATTATATATTCAAATATATCATCATAAAATGCATCATATGGTAACATGAATTTATACAGTGCTGATATCAGTTTCTCATTTGAACTAATTAAAGGCCGACGTTCTTACAAAATGCAACGTTGTGTCCCTCTTGAATGTGAATGGACGTGATTGTGTCTTAGTTTTCGATTATAAAGGGATATCGTGGGCATAGCAATACGTCAATTAAATCGAATATCCTCTACTTACCAAAGGTGTCTAGAACGATTGAGCGCAGAATCAGTAGCAAAAGTGTAAGGGCGGAGAAGAACTGGTATTACGGTAGAGATGGAGCAAGGGTTTGACATTTTATACAACCGTTTCTTAAGGTTGGCAAAGATCTTGGAAGGGTTTTCAGAAGCCGAACTGTTTGTTGCAGACGACCACGCTGACACTTACACTATTGGTTACAACATTGCCCTAAAAAACCCTTCTCAAAGGCAACAACTGTATGATAGATACAAGGACTGGTTACAAGAATGCCTAGTGGGTGTCATTTTACCAGATCTCAGGAATAAGGATGGAGAGGTGATGTTGAAACAACTTGTCAAACGCTGGGAAAACTATAAGGTGATCGTACACTGGCTTTCAAAGTGGTTCAGTTATTTGGATCGTTACTTTGTTAAAATGAACTATTTGACTCCTCTCATAGATGCAGGGTTCATGTGTTTCCGGCAGCATGTGTACCATGAATGAACTACTGCAAGGAATGCAGTGCTGGCGCTCATTTACAGTGAGCGTCAGGGAGAGCGAATTGCAGATTGGTCTTTGCTGAAAAACGTTTTAAACTTTTTCGTGGACATTGGAATGGACGATGCAGGAGTGGGTTTGTACGAGAACGATTTTGAAGCACAGATGTTGGAAGATACTCGAAATTATTACTCCACAAAGGCTGCTTTATGGATTTCACTCTTCTCTTTTCCTGACTTTCTCAAAAAGGCTGAAGAGTGTTTAAAACAAGAGGGTTTCCCATTATTTGCACTCCACCACCAAAGAGAAACTATTACTAATAGTACAAAATGAACTACTTTCGCCTTATCTAACGCAGCTTGTACAAAATGAACATAAAGGCTGTCCCGCCTTGCTGAGAGACCACAAGAAAGATGATCTTTCCAGGATGTACAGGCTGTTTTCTAAAATATCGAAGGGTGTGGACACAATTGCAAGTTGTTTAATACAACAAGTGACCACAGAAGGAAGAATAATAGCAAAGCAGGCAGAAGAAGAAGAAGATTCAAATGCTTTCGTAGGAAATTTCATTCAACTCCAAGA
>APFE031574457.1:76585-86920 GCA_000404065.3 Pinus taeda | reverse complement strand
TACCATGGACCGAAAAACCATCGCGTCAAAAAACATGTGCGAAAATCATGCACAAAACCATAGGTGGGTCCGCCCAACCTAACATAGGGTCCAAAACCAAAATTTTCCGGGCGCTGCCCTGGACCCCATAAAGTGGGGTTACGGGTACCCCTCAAACCCCCTGTTAACTATGTGGAAAGAATATAACACAACCCAACACACTTCAAACAATATGTATTTTCCTTTGACGTATCATGGACTAAAAGTAACAAGATATTCATATAGAGGCAAGATGACAGATAACCAAGTAGTGATAGTTGTACAAGCCCTCTTGTATTTTACCCAGATCGTTTCAAGAGTCATACATGGTTTCATGCGAAACTAACCTACGAATGAAACAAAGAAACAAAGCAAAGCAAGAGCAGAAGAAAAAGTGAAAGCAAAGAAAGTGAGAAAACAAGCAAGCAGACAAACCAACAAACAAAGTAAGAAAGAAAACAAGCATGAAAGCATAAAACTGAAAGCAAACACTACTCATACTCCTACACTAACGGTGCATGGGCCTGATCACGTGAAGTGATATTTCCATGTAGCCATCGGTGCATTGGTTGACCCATGTTCGTGAAGGCATGGTTTGCGAAAAAGGCAGTTGTGCAAAACAACAAACAAGAAAGATGTAACAATGAAGACAAACACACTCCGAGATTACAAGTGACCACAGAACAAAGATGAGTGAAAGTGCATGACATGCATGTTGTGGAGCTACCATGATGTTGTGCTACACTACATGCAAATGTTGAGTGTATGCATTCTCTTAACTGTGACATGCAAGAAAACGTGAGAAAGGTAGACCACTTGTGTTGTGCATGTGTGCTTGTTGTGTAAGATTCCTTCAATGCATGAACGATGGGATCGTGTAGTTTGAGTGGAGGAAGCGAAATCTGGGTGTTTGTTTGATCTTCTATGCAAAGCAGAGAGTGATGAGGAGCCTTGAGTGTTTCAACAATTTCCTGACTGGAAGTGAAACCAAACTCAGGATAGCGAGGGCCTTACATAACCATCAGCTCGGGCTGAAGTGCCTCGACAGTCTTGGGGATTTCAACCTCATTGACAGATAGATCATCATAGACCAGTGTCTTGGATAGATTAACAACGGTTGAATCAATATCGTGATCAAATGAGGAATTGAATAGATCACAACAACCAAGATCAGAAAATTCAGGATGTTTGTTAGCATCCTCATGATTTGATAAATCGAGTAGAGGGGTAGATGAGAATCTAAGATGTTTATCTTCTATGTTTTCAAGAAAGATAAATGATAGATTGAACATATTTTCCAAGGAAGATGTGTACTCTCCGCACTGTAATGATAAACTGACATCTGAGGTGTCTTGTGAATGATCAGAAGTAGAAACATCTGGAAATGGGTTTTCAGAGGGGGAATCATGATCCGGATCTTGGGGGGAGGCCCCCAAGATCTAAGAAATTGGAATGGATCTTGGGAGGGAGGAGTCCAAGATTTGAAAAATTCCAATGCTAGAAATAAAATGAGAGAACACATAATAAAAAAACAACAAAGAAACTTTTTATTAAAATAGATAATAACTCTAAGGACTACATTGTGGTGGACAATCTATCCTTTTACAAAATGCGACTTGTTACTTATAGTATTTTTCAATTACAATACCACGGGTCAATTCTATGGGTGAATGAATATCATGGGTGGATGTCACAATACCATGGGTGAATGAATACCATGGGTGGATATCACTTATAATACTATAGGTGGATGTCACTTACAGTACTATGGGTGGATAAATACCATGGGTAAATTCCATAGATGGATAAATAACATGGGTGGATGAATATCATGGGTTGATGCCATTTTCGATTCGGATCATTGCTCCCTCTTTAAGAAGCAGTGGTCCCCATTGCATGAAGTTCCCTCCTGTGAGTCTTTGTTGAATATGAAGAGCCACTGAAGAGAATGGTTTTATGTGGCTAACCCATAACCATGATGAACGAAGATCTGAGGATAGAGATACCCCGTAATGCTTTTGACCAATTGTGATACTGATAGTGTGTGGCCTAGCAAATAGACTTTGATAAAGTGTGGATTTGTGGATGATCCATAACCACGATGAACAAAGATCTGAGGATAGAGATACCCTATAATGCTTGTGAACAATTGTGATACTGATAATGCGGGACCTAGAAAATGGACTTCGATGAAGTGTGGGTTTTTTGATGACCCATAACCATGACAAACAAAGATCTGAGGATAGAGATACCCTGTAATTTTGTGATCAACTATGATACTAATAATGTGCGGCCTAGCAAATGGACTTCGATGACAAGGATTTTGTGTGGTTGACCCATAATCGTGAGGTTGGTTGTCGATGAAGTAGCAGGTGCCCATATAGCCTGGGGTGGGAGGGCACATCTCTAAAGAACCCAAGCCGAATGTTTTTATGCTGAAACTGATGAATGTGAAGCAGGTGCCTACTAAAGCAAGGTGGGAGGGCACGTCTCCAAAGGAACCCACTCTGAATGCTAATCCAAAATTAAAATGGACATAACTCGGTCAATATTACTCATAATATTTATTATGACCTATTTTTGGAAATAGCAGGACCATTTTGCATCTTCCCATGTGTTGGAAATTGTTATATGGACACTCTAAAATCTAATATTTGCACTGCAACTTTTCTGCCATCACAAAAGTTCTGAAAAAGTAATTGATTTTAAATCAACGATATCTCCCACATCTGAACTCTGATTCAACTCATGTTTTTTTTTTAATTGAGAGATTTTTCGAGAGGATCTCAGGTCTACAATCATGTTTATGAAATTCTGCACCAAAATTTCAAAAGAAAGATAGGAGAGCCACCATCCATGAATTGCCATCAGAAACATTTCTACAAATAACTAATTTTAAATCAGCGATATCCCCCTCATCCAGGCTCCGATTCGACAGTTTTTTTTTTTTTGAATTTGGGTATTTTTCGCAAGGAATCCAAATCAGTTATTTTTTTTTTGTAAATTTTCCACCAAAAATTTTAGATATGATCTACAAACTCGTCGCCCAAAAACATTTCTACAAAAAAAAAAGGAAAGAAGAAAAATTCTTCCCACTTGGCCTAAGAAAATGCTCTCTAGATGACATAGCACATGCCTGAAGTTTGTTGAATATTGCTGCAAAATTTGAAACTGAAATATGCATCAAATTCTCATACTCATGGAATCATAAGCTACTATGATACCACTGATTTGGATCTTTGGGGGAGGCCCCCAAGATCTAAGAGATTGAAATGGATCTTGGGGGGGAGGCTGTTGGGTCTCTATAATACTAGTGATTACCCCATTACTATTGTAGTTATACCCCTTATTAATATTGTTGTGCCCCTATTGTCCCCATATTGTTATTATTGTGCCCTATAGAATCCCTCTATTGTTATTTTTGTGGCTTTATATTATTAATGTTAGGTCGGCTGGGTTATATTGTGACTCCTTAGACTCCTATATATAGAAAGGAGGTTTTGTCATTTGAATCATCCAAGAATTGTTCATTTATGTAATGTAAAGGAGGTTGCCCCCTCGAAGAGGCTGAATTCTAAGGCGTTGATCTATATTTTCTATCATTTCTTGAGCTGGTTTCATAACAGAGGGCTCCAAGATTTGAAAATTTTCAATGCTAGAAAGAAAATGAGAGAAGACATAATAAAAAAACCACAAAGAAACTTTTTATTAAAACAGATAATAACTCTAAGGACTACATTGTGGTGGAAAATCTACCTTTTTACAAAATGGGACTTGTTACTTATAGTATTTTTGAGTTACAATACCACGGGTCAATTCCATGGGTGAATGAATACCATGGGTGGATGTCACAATACCATGGGTCAATTCCATGGGTGAATGAATACTATGGGTGGATGTCGCAATACCATGGGAAAATACATGGGTGGATGTCACTTACAATACTATGGGTGGATAAATACCTTGGATGGATGCCACTTACAATACCATGGGTAAATTCCATGGATGGATGAATAACATGGGTGGATGAATACCATGGGTTGATGCCATTTTCCATTCTGATCAATCAGTAGTGGCAGAATCACAAGGAATGTCAGGATGAAGCAGATGAGGCGCAACTAGAAGGGATTCATCATTCACCGCATGCTCTTCTTTAGATTCATGCACACACTCATCATGAATGATGGGGTAGGTTGGTTGCATAACACCAACTCCGTCGACAGCTTGATCCTCATTCACAACAGTTGAGGAGTCTGAAATGGGAGAACACAAGGCAGTACAATCCAGAGGATCAACAAAATGCGAGGACGAAGGTCGAGGGAACAGGTCCATGTGACAACCGATAGGTTTGCAAGCCAAATCTGCACAAATCTCAAGAGTGGGTGGGGTAGGAGGATGTGACAGTTCAACAAAGGTGTGTGCATGATCTTCCACATCACTCCGTGATGGTGGAGTTGTTTGATGAGGTGAAGTGACTGTGCTTGCTCGTGATTGTGTAGTTCCATCACCAGAGTATGAGCGGGCTTTGAGTGATTTCAAGAATTGTGGATTTTCAGATATGTAAAGAAGATACTCAAATCTCACATCGAGAAATTCCCAATCAATGTCATCTTCAAGGAATTGGTATGCAAGATTACAAAAGTGTGTGTGAAACTGTTCAACAGATTCATCAGGTGATTTTGGTAATTCCAAAATTTCTTTGTTGAGTGCTTTATAGTTAAAGTGATTAAAAGCACAATCTATCTCTACGACCAGATGAGAAAGATAATGAATATATTTTTCAGGCAGTGTGGCACACCAGTGCATTGGGTTCCGTTGAAGCATGTAGATGAACAATGCGCAGCTCATGTATTCTTCAAAGAATCCATGTCTTTCGCATGAGCCTACAATGCTGACTGGATGCCTAACCAAGGCTACGTAGCCTCCACCATCAAATGTTTTATGAGACAAGTTATCGAAGAGATTTTCCGAGATGATGAAATCATTTCCATAGGACATACATTCTGGAAGAGCAACTTGGTAGTAGTCATGATAGATGTGTAGAGATTCAAAACAGATGTGAGGACTCGGCTTGTCATCTGGCCCTCCTTCTAGCGCCAAAATGTTGATGGTGCTGGAGTTGCCAACATGTAAGGGGATCTCCCCGATAAGAAGTCCCAATTAGACCTTAGACCCTTTAGTGTAGGAGTCCCAACAGTGGGTTGTATGGTAATGCCTTGACCGCGAATTCACACAGAGGCAAGTAAAATACCTCTGTTGGTATCAAGGGTGTGATTGCTATAGTGAGTCAAGGAAGGTGCATGAAAGGTTATAACACATGTGGTTTGAGATGAGTGCACCCCTTAGCAACCTATAATAGTACTCGGATGGGAAGGGAACACACGAGTGAAGATCGGGGAAAATTTTAGGGGTTAATATTCGCCCATGGGCTAATTTTCTATAATTTTTTCTCAAAAAAAAGATTCACTAATTCCATTTTTTTGTAAAAATGATTCACCCAAATTTTATAGAATGAAATTATGTTACCCTAGAAATCGCCAAAAAATTATATATAGAATATATAAAAATATTATAAATTTGAATATTTTTACAAAAATATCTCCAAACATTTTATAGATTTCATATTATGGACTAGTGGGATTCGCCAAGGTTTCTAAACTTTAATATAAATTTCCATCTTTAAAATTTTCCCCAGCGAAGATGCATCACAAGATGGAAAGAAAGTTAGTTGGCAATCCAAAGTGATGGTTAAGCCAACAACACATTTTAGAAATATTTATAGATACTCATACAGAATAGTCCATACATGCATGCATAAGAAAGAAAATACATATGCCATTTAGACTAAACAAGATAGTTGGAATACAATACAACATATGCATGAAACATGCTGGCACTTATTATATAAATAAGTGTAAGTTTTGTTGATACAATACATCCATGTCCAACCACTAGCTCCAATAGTGGAACGTTACAACCACATCTTCCTGCTCCTCCAAAGAGACGTACTAGCTCCGTGCTGTGTAGAAGTCAAGGCGCGTTACAATACTATCGAAGCTCTCTCCAAGTTAGTCTTATCGGAAGCTTGGCTGACCAAAAGCCTATAAAATGAGTTATGAGGGACTATTTATAGCAAAGGGTGGGGTGACCCTTGACATTCCCCTTTGTGACAGTTCATCTACCCTAATGACTCTTCATCTACTCTATGATTGTTACATCCAACTATTGACACTTGAACTTCCACTTGACGTGATGTTACATTATAGTGCACATGTGCTCATGTGAGATGAAATGACTTGAGAAAGTTATGCAAGATATCACTGACACTCTGTTCATTGAGATGAGACCAACTCTTTGACATGCTTGTGATGGTAAAGGTGGTGAGCTAATGCCAAGCTTGGTTGTCCATGATGGTGTGCATGCACCCCATTGTGACATCTTGCTGAATCGAACTCTTGCCTCTATTGCATTCGAGTGCATTGGTATGGATCCTTCGTCCAACTCGTTTGATAGCATGCGCAATGGTCTTCTTGGGTGTGGCTGAACAGGAAACACACTAATGCATTGTGTCCATGTTGATCTTCCAGTGTGTGTTGGTGGTCATGCACATCAACTATCAGCTACATGCTCAGCTCTAGTTGGACTTGCTTCTTGTCTTTGCCTTGGTGAGTGTGCTTAATGGGTTAGATTGCATGCATGTGCACAATGACATCCATGCTGCTAAATCCCTTGAATGTGATCAACAACATTGCTCACCATGTCTGCTCCATGCCAGCCACTGGGATGGATCTATAACTTTTACGGGCGCAGTTGCATCCGTGAGTGCATGTTGTACCCATTGTTGTTCATGTTCCTGCTACAACTCATTTGTCTATTTGTGCAGCTTCATGTTCTTCCTTGAGTTGTTGTTTCAGCACATGCAACTCCTTATTTGTTCCATTCTCTTTCTTCGCGCGATATTCATGTCACGTCATCACCTCATAGCCTGAGTCTCCAAAGTTTCTTTCATCATCAGTGGATCTGCTTGAGCTCGCAACTTCGTTCTGCCTATGTCTTGTCAACAACCTTCCTCTTGCATTTGTTGGATCTGGTATGCTGCCTTCATATGCTGTTCATGATTCTGCTCATTGTGATGTTGTTGTTGTCATATCTGGATGTCCTTGTCTATGAAAAACTTAATATCTTCATAAGTAGGCAAGCTCATAGACATTTGATCGACTAAATCTCCAGGTGTGCTCTGAATCGTGTCTTCGACTTTGCTCTCTTGTAAACCATTGTACCTACACTACTGAGAGGCAAATGAACACCTGCAATACCTGGAGACATGGAAACACTCATGGAAAGTAATCTGTCAGTCGAAAACCAAAATGAACTTCAGAACTGACTTGCAACATACCTGTGTGATTGATCATGTAGGTTGCGAAATTTCAGCCAGGAGGTCAGGAGACTGATTGCCAAGACTATGCAAGGCACAGTCTGGGCTACTGGGAGACTGACTAATTGCTAGAACTGCACAATGCACAGTCCAGTCTAGTTTTTAACTACTGGAATTGCGTAATGCACAATCTCATTTGGCAATGGCTATAGGCTCAGTGACTTCATTACGCAATTTTTTGGGCCAACACTCATTGTCCCTTAGGATTGTGCAAGGCAGGCTTGGGGAACAGCTGCTGGGAAGAAATGTGCATTTATGGAGAGGAAGGCAGAGCCTTTCTTCTCGGGATTGCGTAATGCTGCCTGGTGAGGCAGAGTCCAGGCCAAGGTTGGCCAGACTCGCCAACGGGTAACTAAACGTGAATGTGAATGCGAATGCATGGTGATACTGAGTGGGAGAATAAGTGAATTATCATGCATGAAAACGGTGAATGACAAATTCAGAAAATAGAACAACATGCATGTGGGTGAGGCGAGTCATCGGATCAGCGATTGTTCATGAAAAATAGTTTCATGCATGTGGCAACAGTGAGATAGCAACGAAAAGTGAAACAGTGCTAGTACAAGCTAATCTACATGTAAATGACAACAAGCATTCACTGAAATCTAGCATACAGTTTTCATAGGAAGCGAAACACAAAAAAGAGCCAGAAATGCAACACAAGTCATGGAAAGAGGGCTTACCCCAAAACAGTTTAGTTGAATGTGCTGGCAGCTCCTAGATGTGATGTGGGATGTTAGAGATGTAAGGTTGATGTGAGGAAATATCTCTGTAGTGTCTGGTTGATGAGTTTTAATAACATCGAGGTTGCGACACACATGCCACAAATATAGGGAAAGCGACACTTAGTGGGAGGTTTCTGAAATGATCCTTGCATGTAACCTCCAACTACCAAAAATTGATCCCTGAAACAAGGGATGCCTTTGCATGCTGCCTTGGGAGAAGCAACCCATGTATCCAAGTCTATTTTTCTTAGTCCCAGAGGGATTCGGTCAACTCAGCTGCACATGCAAGAGGATGTTCGACTGTTGGGAGAAATGTGCATTTCTGGCTGGGATCTGGGCCGACTGCCCAGGAGATTTCCATAATTTCTAGATGCTAAAGAGTGTGGTTGCTTATGCTATTGGATCATGGAGTATGTAAACAAATTTGGATCTTCTTATGTGTTCTCTTTGCTAATGACAAGGTTTGAATCTTTAAATTTTGCAGTGGATCAAGGTTTATTTGGAAAAATGAAAAGGAAATGAATGAATCAGCTTTGTATAGGAGCTGAATGTTTATTGTTGTGTTACAGGTTAGTGAAATTGAGGCAGGAAAATGACTGTGAAGGAAAATTTGTTGACTGAAAAAGTGAGAATGCAATGAAGGTTTTATTTACTAAAAAATGAGGAATATAATGATGAATGTAAATGAGGTGAATGTTTTATTTACTGAAGAAGCATGGATGCAATGGAGGCACTGTCATCTAAAAGGCTTGCAATTGATGGATCTGATCTGACATCATGATCTCATGCATTGATGTTTCATATTTGTTGTTGCTTTGATCATTTTCTTATGAAAGAAATGTGATATTTGAGAGCCTTTTCAATGATTTGATAGATATGATGACATTCTCCCACTTGGCTTACCGAAAAGCATGTCCTCGTGCTTGAAATGGGGTCTTTAAAAGACAATGTTTGCTTGTGGTCATTTGTTTATCTTCCTGGAACCTGCAAAAACTTAGTACTTTTTCTGCAATGAAATGTAAGTTTATCATAAGACAGAGGTGATCAATCTCTCTATTTATGACATTTACAAAAAACTGAGAATTGGTACTAATAAAACAAATTTATGAAAGAACAACTGAAAGAATTTATAAATGTGTCGAAACTAGTGCCTCATTTTACCTGTTATATCTTGTTAGAAATTTCTTCATTATTTAACTGTTTCAAATTCTTATGATATCTTTCTCATTATGTATATCTCGTTGAGATCTTTCCAACGTCACTTGAATCGTCGAAATCTGATGTCATATGAGAAATTTGTGCTTATTTGAAATTTGGTTGAAAGAGTGAAGATTGTCATAAGGTCTTTTAGTTACAGGATTGTGCCCTTCCTGCCTCTAAAAATCTTGTCTATCTTCTTTGGCTGAGCCATGACATAAAATTTTCCAGTTTGTGATGTCGTTGGCTTCTATACCTGCAAGACTCAAAGAAACATGATTAGATAAAAATATTTTATGAAACGAACACGCATGTCTACAGGATTCAATCTTCCATCTACATGATTCTCTTCAAGGCATTTCGCAAAACAATAATCCTGTAGATGAAGCACCCTTATCGTTCTTCTCTTTGATCCATTTTCAGTGTTGAAAAATGAGTTGGCAGATGGAGGGTGATTGTGTAATAGTGATGTGACAATGGGTGACATGGCAAATGGATGATGTGACATGTTGATTGTTTGACTGATGATATGGCGATGAATGTGCAATATTGGCCAATGTTGTGCTGCCATGTGGTTACAAAATTGTTGTTTAATTAATGCTGTGTCAAAATTATAGAATAATTAACAAATTCCAATCCCCACAAGATTTGAACTCATGACCTCCATTATGCCATTTGAATTACTTACCAATAGATCACAAGTCACATTTATAAATTTGTTTGAATTTTGGAAATTTTAATTATTCTAAAAATGAAAATTGAAACAACAATCTAAATCCAATATCTTTAAGAAAATATGATTCCAAAATATTTTCCAAATCATTTTCCAAATCATTTTTCATATCTTTTGAATTCATCATTTCCAAGATTTTTAGGAAAATGAGATTCCAAAATATTTGCCAAATCATTTTCATATCTTTTGAACTCATCATTTTTGCCTAGAAAGTGGATTTTTTAACC
>APFE031574457.1:45502-68644 GCA_000404065.3 Pinus taeda | reverse complement strand
GAAGGCATACATACTCTACCCCCCTCTGGTTTTGAACCTGTGACCTCTTAGGAGGAAACACATGCTCTTAACCATTAGGCCCACTCAAGCTGTATGATATCCATAGGATATGGTTTTCCTTTTAAATATTCATTTTACAAATAATTAATTAAAGTAAATATTAAAAGATTTTACAACAAGATTTTGGATTATTTTTGTTGAATTAACCATTTTACTTTGATTTAAGAAATGGTAGTGGCTTTAGTAAAGAGTAATGGAATTTTAATGTGGTAAAAAATGTTAATTGTATTGTAGTTTTTTTATCCATATGGTTATTTTCATTTTTGTTTGAGGTCAACATTAATTTTTTTCTATTTTCGTAATTATCATTTATTAGAGATACGAACATAAAAATTATTTAGATTTTTAATTTTTAATTTGTATGTTGGCTGATATTAACTAAGATTTAACTTTGAGCATAGACATACTTACACATCGAGGTCATACTGGGCTGTAGAATGCACCTCAAATCTAACTGTATTGTAGTTCATGTTTCCCCTATCTTGTAGTTTTAGACCTCTTGTACCAAATTGTCCTCTACCACCTTTGCTTGAGCATCTAGTGCTAAGTCCTCTATGGAAGGTAGGACTTCATCCTCCTCTTGATCCAACATGGAAGGCTCATAGAGTTTGTGATTCTCTACATTCACTACTAAGTAAATGTGGATATATGGGGGTAGATTTAATATGTAGGAATTATCTCCCATATTTCTGAATATCTCGAAAGGACCATACCATAGATCCTTGATCTTCTTATGAGAACCCTCTTGTCCTTCCTCATTCATTTGTAACCATACTTCGACTCCCACTATGAACTAATTCTCTATTTTGTGTTGATCATGCCTAGCCTTGTATTTTTACTACAACTTCTTTATCATCTATGTACTCACAAATGGTTTCTCTAATACTCTTAACAAATTTGTATGCTCTTAATGCATCCCCTATGAGATCCTCCCTCATCCCTCATTGTTGTCCATATACAATATCAAAAGGTGAAGGTGGAAAATATCCAAAACAAATTTCAAATGGGGACTTGCTAGCAGAAATGTGGACTTCTTTATTATGAGAGCGTTATATAGATTGGTTTTGCATCCTAGACCTTTAGATGCTTTTGGTTGTAACCCCTCAAAAGTTATACCAAAGTCTTGTTGATTATTTCTATTTTCCCATCTATCTGTGGATGGAATGTTATAGAGCTATTTAACTTCATGTCCATTTCCCCCCACAACATAGTCCAAAATACATTGAGAAATTTGGTGTCCCTATTTGAAAATGATGTTCCTTGGTATCCTAAAATGCATCCAAACTTGTTTAAAGAAAACTTGTTGCTTCTTTCCATTTAATGGTATTTTTATAGGGCATAAGAATGCACATATTGTTGAAATTTTCAACTACCACAAACATGTAGTCAATTCCTTCCTAGCAATTGTAAACCCCCCACAAAATCCATGGTTATTCTTTCCCAACAACGAGTGGGTAAAAGTAAGGAATGGTATAAACCCCACTTCATATCACTGGGATTGTCAGTACAACAAAGTATACATCCTCTAATGAACCTTGCTACATCTTCTTGCATTATAGGCCAATATATATATATATATATATATATATATATTGTTAGCCTCATTCTCATGTGATAAAAACAATTCTAAGTCCAAAATAATTAAATTAATTAAAACCAGATTTAATCGTACTTTTCTAGATTGGGTTTGTTCCTCATAGATAGAAGTCAATTTAGGTCTAGTTGTTTGAGATATTATCTGCAACTAGTTGGGCTCCTAGATTAGTGAGTAGTTGATATATTTTCTCAACCAAATTCTTCAAGATACACACACTATCTTGAGACAAATTTCCTCATGTATTTATATTTGTATCATAAACATTATTTGTATAATGAGAGAGGAATACGGTGAGGCTCTCAGGCCTTTTCCACCATGTTTCTGTCTCTGATAATTTATGTGTGTTTATTTTAATACTCTTCATGTGGCATCAGAGCCATGGTGGAGAGACTATAAATCTATGCAGCAATGGAGAGTGAGTTGTTCGGAACTGTCGAGTTTATATATTGATCTATATGCTTTCTCAAAGAAAATGGGGAGCATTTCATAGTTAAAAGCGTCCATGGCCACCTACTGTTGTCATCCTTGCTGAAAATTCAAGAAGTTAAAGCATCTGAATCAGAATCCCTTTGTGTAGAATCACCAACACAAACAATAATTTAATCTCAGCTTCATATTGCTGAAAGCACATTTGTAATGGAACGTTGAGAACATGTTGTGAGAAATGAAGGTGTTGCTCAATTTTGTGAAGGAATAGAGCATAGTGTGGGAATTCGATGTTGCATGGAAAAGGCTTGATGTTTGGAAACATGAGTTTGAAAGAGAGTTGTACATGAAATTCATTGGAGGTTTGTGCGTGGAGTAATTTGCAAGCAAGATGAAGAATGATCTTCGAGGATAGAAATTGTTAGAATTGCAAGCATGATGGTTAGACAATATTTTGTAGTTTGAAATGGAGTAGGTTTCAAACTCAACCATCACTTATGAAGAATGGTTGTATTTCATTGAATCCCCAGGCTATCAGAAGGCTAATGCAAGGGAAGTCTAGACCATGGTTGAATCCCTCCGACAAATCCAAGTAATCAATGCTTAATTCTGCTCTTTTAGATCATTGTTTGTTGCCTTTTTTTCTGCAAAAAATGCCATACTCAATCCTCATGTTTAATGAGGTCATGTTGGCTACTGATGCGATGTGGAGACTGTAGTAGAGAACAAGCCATGGAGTTTTTGCGAAAGGTGTAGATTCGTGTTATATGAAACAATGTGTTGTGTTGCCAGTGACAGTGCACACAAGAAGAATTTATAGCAGATGTGTGGTGTATGCATCCGGATTTATGATCCATTTTTTATGTTGCAGTTGTGTATTCTATTTTGAAAAAGGGGCGATATTTTTTGCTAAGGAGCGACAGCTGAGGATTTTGGTTGGAGAAAACAATTCGTTGTATGTTTCCATATCTGAATCGAGATATCAATGTGATAAACATTAAATCACAGACCAAGAGAAGGAAAGGGTCGAAAATGCATTATGTTTCTGTTACAGTCATGCTTTGTGTATTCAGAAGAGTTGTAAGTGTGCATATTTGGTGTGAATTTTGTCTGGCGTGGAAGAAGATCGAATTCACGACCTGGTGAGAAACAATGTTGAGCCAACATTGAAGAGCTAGTGTTGAAGGTAATCGAACTCAATTTGTGAATAAGTGGCGCTCGTGTTGTGTACCGTGGTGAGCCATCAAGGAGAAGCATGGAGGAAGAAATGACATTAAAAAAAAACACTGCATTGAGCCACTTCTCCAAAGAATATTTTTAAAGGTGCGCTTTATGAATTGTTTAGTGTCCTTTGAACTTTCAAAAAAAGGGAGATTTGTTCACTTTTTAATTCACTTTATTAAAGGGAATCCATAAAATTCTTTTAAATGAGAGTTTAAAAGAAATTAAATTCTTTTATTAAAGTTTATTAATAAGAGTGAGAAGGTGCATTTTTTTTATTTTTTTAATTGGAGAGATAAATGATTTTTTTAATTTTGGAGTGATAAGGTAAACTTCTCTTTGTAATATTTGGAGTGATAAGTGAAAATTTTTGGAGTGACTTAATCAAGTCCATTACAAAAGTCAAGTCAAAGTTAAAGTTTTGAATATAGAACTTTGTTGCTAAATAATGTCAACAATGGAGTTATAAGGGTGTAGTTGATTGCTTATGTAGTCAATACTTAATAAAAACATATATTTTTGGTGGTTATTGTGTCCTAGATCTACCCGAAATTGAATAAGGGGATCTTAGTGCGATGCAAGTAAGTTCCCTCTATGGATAGAGGCAACCCCTATAGCCCTAGAGTGGATCTAGTCACAGCAAGACAAAGACAATAGCTAATTCCTTAAATAGTTATCGTTAAAGAAGCCTACCATATACCGGTGTTTGATGAAGTCTTTGTCATGTCGCTTTAGCTATCGCTTTCTTCTCCTTCATGAATGATTCATATGAAAAAAACATATGAAAATGACAAAACACATAATAGAGCACAATAATGAACTATCTACTTATAGAGTCAAGGAACCATAAGCTATCAACATACATTTCATACATGATATAGGAAATAACCATTGATTGTATTAGTATAAACAATAGTAAATCTTACAACCATGCCTTGACGTCGCAAGCTTCCTTGAAGGGTCCGATAAGTATGTCTCCATAAGTATTCACTCTCAAAGGTCTCCCAGAAAGGCTGATGACTCTCTCTCACCCAAAAGCACAAGTATGAAACTAAGGCAATGACAAAAAGGCTTCCTTCTTACAAAACCATTTCACACTATCAATCCACAACATGAAAATTTATTCTCCTACCTCACAAGCTATTGCTAGGCTATTAGCAATCCAAACTGTAAGCTATCAATCCAACAAACTAAGAACTAGCTAACCACCAACTAGCTAACTCCAGAAAAACTAGCTAATCATAGTCATGGAGGATGCTTTTATAAGAGGAGGAGCCTCCATAAATGAGGGGAGATGAAGCTTATCTTCAAGGGGGGCTACTCAAAAGGCGGAACCACCATCTCAAATGAGGAGAGGCAAACTTCTTTGACCCAACAACTAGCTCCAGAACCACCCAGAAGTATTATGTTTGAACTAATTCGCCATATCTGGGTCGTCGCAGGTCAAACACTAAGACTCAGAGATAACATCATGAGGCATTAGTTCATTATGGGCTATCATCGCAGCTAGGATACTGATGTCCTGTGACGATCTTGAAACATGTAAAAAGGGGTCAACTTCAAGATTAATGAGCGTAGGAAATCTTCTTGAGTAATATGGAAGATTTGGACACATATTTTGGTATATGACAAAGAGTAGATGTCATTCAGGGACCGACTCTATCCAGGATTAGGGGATGCGGGGTTGGTGACAAAATACTGTGTAACAAATTCCCCCTAAAGCATGAAGGCCGAGAGAGTGGGAGGGGTGAAATGCTTTACGAAACCATAACTAAATCAGAACACCATCATGGAGAACCTGCAAACGTAAGTACAACTAATATCTCTGATAGTGAAATAAGTACATGTAGTCGAGGTATGGGTGCAGCCATCCAAAAAACAAATAGAACTACTCTGTGGTATGGACACAGCCATCCAGTCGAAAAGACCATATGAAAACATAGGTATGGTCGCAGCCATCCAGAAAAACTTAGGTATGGTTGCAGCCATCCAATCAAAAGAGTCATGTATAAATAATCCATGCAACCTGGACTTGAGTAATCTAAGCCCAGGGTCCTTGACCTGTCCATAATACAATTTCTAATATGCGAATAGATGTGTCAAAGTTGATCATACTAGAAAATCGCTTGATTACCGACCAATGATGTGAACCGTTAACAAGTGTGAGAGGGACCACTAGTAATGTCAATGGTTCTCAAGGTAATGCTAGTACAATCCACAAAGTGTGAAGAATGATCTGGAGTTGAACACTTGTGAAATCACTCAATCGAAGACCAATGATGCAAGCTTATCTTCAAATGCAAAGAACTTGCCATTGAGGCATGCAAGATCCAAGGTACCTTAAAGGAGTTTCAAGATAAAATTCCTGGATAATGAGTTGATGTCGACAGGAAGCGATCCGTTGCAGGAGGGCCATAATGTTTTCCACATCAACGACGTGAGACAAAGGAACACGATGAAGATGGATGAAACAGAGAATCAGAGGATGATGTAAGGGTGGAAACTGCAGAAGGATTAATCTCTTGAACATATCGGTGACACGACTCCAGAATGCAGCTGCATTTTAGTACCAAGGGATCGAAGGTCAGGTGGAGACAACCGGGATCAAATGGAATGAGGCAAAATGAAGAAACCAAATCCTAGAAGGCCAGTGATGAAGTGAGGATATCCCAAACCCAGCAAGAAGCAAAAAAGTGTCGATGTTCAAGAGCGAAAAGCTGTCGTAGGTAATCAACAAAATATTTCCAAATTTCCCCCCACCATTGTTGGATAGTACCCCAATTATTTTTGAAACACAAGCTTTAAGGGGATAGCATATGCTTGCAATATAATTTTATCCTTCAGACAAATCCAACCTAGTGGAATAACGAGCCCTAGGGAGGAGAAGCTCAGGTTTCATCATGGCGACGAGTCCAATGTCATCAAGGTTTAATGAGTCTGACATAGGTAAAATTGGAGTCTTTTTCACATTTAGAGAGTTTGAAAAAGACACAGAAAGAAAACTCCAGATGGGCCCTTTTTGTATGTTTGTGTCTCTTGAGCCCAAAAAGGTAGAAAACTACTTGAGAGAATTGCTTGACCATTTCAGTCAAGCAGTACTTTTCATAAATAGTGCTTCCAATCCAAAAAAAGTAATGGATACAAAACATTATGCAACCATTAACGAGCTCGAAATGACAAGGGCTCGACAATCTTTTCATGTTTCAAGATTCAAAAAAGAGCTTAAAGTTGACTTAGAAAGGACTCTTTGGTATTTACTGAGTATATAATTCATGGATCGATCATCGCCAATGTTCGAAACACTTTTTGTTGCAAAAGAAAACTCAAGCATAAGATCTATCTCACAAAAATACACAAATATATATCAAAACCCTAATAAAAACCCTAAGTTTTGAAAAAAAGGTTATAAAATGAACACTTTGGTAAAAAATCTATTTACTTGTGTTTTTACTATGGTAAAAAGCTTCTACCATTGCATACCTCATGAAATTTGGCGACTGATTCCAGGAGGCTCAGGGATCCATTGCTTGTCATGGTACTTCCAGGTAAATGCCATAACCATTCCTGTTCTTTTATGCCAAAATAGGATTCAATTTGATGTTTTGAACCGTGGTTTAGAGCGATTTTTTGGATAGAAATCTACCTCGATCGTCGCAAGTTTCCCTCTCGGGATTGCGACGACTAAGAAATTTACATTGTGCAAAAATGGGATCGTCGCAAGAGATTGATGTACACCTGCGACGACCCGAAAGTTTTTACACTGTGAAAATCGACTCGCCGCAACTGTTTTAAACAGCTGCGACGAGTGCCAAAACCAAAAAAAAATCATTTATAAGCAGTTTCAAAGGATGAAAATGGATGGATGTCATTTGACAAAGATATATTTCTGCATGTAGGGACAATAAATGGCTTTTGTATGGTAATAACGTACTCATCACAATGATGATGTGATGGGAATTGTAGATCCTCAGTGTTTGAACATCCTGCAAAACTGTGGGTTGTTAAAATTCTTCCTCACACCACTTCTGAGAGCACAATTGGATCTCTTACAGTACTTGATCCGAGCATGGAATCCAATAGAAGGAAAATTCATAATCTGTGGGCAATAAATTGAGTTTGATGCCATGGATATCTACTTTTTGACTAGGTTGTCAAGGAGAGAAGAGATGCCCCAAATGGTGGGAACTCAGGTTACTGGGGACTCTTTGCACACACTTATTGCAAGAGTGTGCCCCCAGGAACACGGAAATCATCAACAAGTGGAAGTTACAGATTGCCACTATTAGTGATTTCTCACTACAGGTATTGTTATTCGACATTACTAGAGCAGCTGGATCCCAAGCCCAGCACGAGGCGACCAAGACTCAACTATGGTTAGCCCAAGACTGCTTAAATCCTACCATGTTTAACTGAGCGGAGGCCATGTCTCTCAATATGAAGAGACAACTAACCAAGTGCCATCAAGCGAGACGAAGAAGTTCGGCTACTGTTCAATCTTAGTACCGCTCATGCTGGAACAAGTACCAATCCTTCAGAGACAGGATATGATGGTGGGATGGCCAGGACCAAGACAGACAATGATTACTCATTGGGACCTTGTGATGCCGTGTGGAGGTGGTGGCCAGCCTGTATCATGGGGTCCAGAATTTGTTGAGTGGATGAACCGTCAACAAGTTATAGTTTAGGGTTGGCCATATGCTGGGATGGATTTCAGGGGAGATCCAAACATGTTGCTTCCTCCTGGTGAATAGTGGGATGAGAAAGGTAAGATACTCAGTTTGACTGACAAAGCACAATTGCAATTTTCTAGGTTTTTAAATATATATGTCATGATTATTATGTTTAATCTTTGCAGATGTTGGACCTGAGAGACCCATAGGTCTATCTCCTATTGCCTGGAGGATTGACAGGGAGATTGACTTACCACCTCCAAGTGGAGAGTCTGAGAATAAGATAGCTTGTAACCTAGAGGAATTGACTGAGGGAATCCCAGACTATGCAAGATTCGAGGAGATTCCTAGGAAATACCAGCGACATATTGCGGGGGTGTCCAATAGGATGCACCAATTGCTTAGACGCGTGGTTCGGGCTGTAGTTTGCTACAGAGAACATAATGCATAGTAGACTTCTAGGTTTCCTTTTCCACAAATTTTGAGAGACATGTGTCTCGCAATGTAACTGAACACACATATATTTTTGGACATATATATTTTTTTGGGTGCCACGGTGCGCAACACATGATATATACCTATCTATGTTTTACTGTATCTACTTATTGTGTCTGAATGCTTGCTTATGATTTTTATAAATTACACAAATTTCTATCTAATACTTGGTTCGCTAATGCATCGGTTAATGGATTTAGTCTTCTAGGAATGTGTTGATACATGATGAAATCAAAATTCCTTTCTAATCAATGAACCCATAAAGACAACCTTAGAATATGAGGGTTTCAGACATCTGCATAAGAGGCAAAAATACACAATAAGCAAGAAATCGCTTACACACCAAACCAACAAGATACATCAGTGCATGGGTTCATTTTTACACAAGATTGAACCATTGAGAACTCTGCTTAGATTCGGTTTCATGTTTTATACAAGCTTGAAACAAAAAACTATGCTTGAATAAGTTTTGCATGCCCCCTAGCATAATGATTCAATCGAGGTACATGCCCCCCAAGCTTCATTGCATTCAACTAGGTGGATATAATCAAGGTTCACTTTCGAGATCTAGGAAAGATTCAACTAGGATTTTACGAGATCTCAAGCAAAGACTCAATTGGGAAAAGGGAGTTGTTTCATTTTTTAAACGAGGTTGACACATTGAAAGAACTATCCTCAAGACATTTGTTTCATTTTTTAACGAGGTTGACACAAGATCAAACAATCCTCGGGACTCCTTGTTTCATTTTTTAATGAGTTCGACACAAGAAAAGAACTATCCTCGGGAATCCTTGTTTCACTTTTTAACGAGGTCGACACAAGAAAAGAACTATCCTCGAGACTCCTTGTTTCATTTTTTAACGAGGTTGACACAAGAAAAGAACTATCCTCGGCCCTCTTCATGGGCCATACGAGAACATGACTCCTAAGAGGTCTTCACTAGATAGAAGAACCATGCCCTGAGAGGAATACGTGTCATGGGGCACCAACGAGAGATCGGGTTCCAATGCCCCTAGTACATGATGTACGAGACCATCTTTGTGATCATCAATAGATGTGGAGACAGAATGGTTAGCCACATAATTGACCTACGGTGGGGAGGGTATTTCTTGCAAACAAGAGCTGATAGCGGACAATGGTTGCAAATGAGGCATCTGGTGACTAATGAATGACAATTGATCAAGAGTCAATTCATCCATCGTGTGGAAAACAAACCAAGGAAAAGCGAAGAAACCAGAGCTCCCATGACATAAATATAGTCGTGGCCAAGGAGAAGATTGAAATCCAATGCACCTTGGATGATCATCACGTCTATATAGATGGTTTTACCTCCCAAAGTAATAGGGAACTTCGGAAGGATCCCTAAGGGTTGACTAGTTCCTCTATCAAAAGCCAACATATTCTGGGTGACAGGCACAAGCTATGGGGAGCCCAAAGCTTGCCAAGTAGTCGAAGACATGAGGCTAACAGATGCACCTTCATCCAAGAGAGTGCCAGGTACTGCCATATTATAGGCGTGTACTGTGATCTGGAAAGGCACATAATATGGAAGATGGAAAGTAGTCAAGTGATTCCAATAGAAGGAAACAACAGAACTACTTGGTAGGGGTATCGTACGATTTCCCCCATGCTCTGCAAGAATCGAAGAAGGACTCTCTTGATCAGCGGACAAGAGGGTCACTCTTTGATTCAGGTGAATTTGACGAGATGAGAAGAACATGAGCAATATGATCATGATGCTCTTCCGAAACAGCATGAACAAATGGTGGTGAAACCAAGCCGAATCTCTTTTCAACCAATGGTTGGTCGGAAACAGACATAACACAGTCAGGCTTAGGAAGAGTAGGATGGGCAAGAGATGAATTCAAGTCAATCTCTTTACCAATATGGAGAGGATTATAAGAAAGCCTCTGATAACCAATAGGAAGTTGGGGTTGAGGGGCTGTAAGGTTTTCCAAAATTATGGAAGCTTTATCCAGGAGAGGACAAAGGTGAAGAAGATGTTTTCCTTCAGATAACCTATAGGGGAATCTAATCTTCCCTTTCTTCTTACCACTGCTAGCTGAAGGTCTAACATCAACATGAGCTTCAGAGGTTGATAAGGATGGTCGAATCATATCTCGAGACCATACTTCTAAGATCCTAAGAATACCAGGACAATCTCGAAGGAAATGGTCACCCTTACACAACTTACAAGGAAATTTGACCTTTGTGGAGGATCAGAAGGTTTATCTATCGGAGGTGCACCCAGAGCAATAGTCACATGGTTAGCCTCTCTCTTATCTAACTTCTTCTTCTTCATCTTTCTCTTCTTCTTCTTAGTCTCCTAGTTATTGGATTTGGAACTTTCACCAGGTGAAGTAGAAGACGAGGGTGAAGAAATAGGGGAAGAAGGAAAAGGGTCAACCCTAGAATCATCATGGCATGATTCAAATGAAGGAGGTCGTGGAGTAGGAGTCAATATGCTTGAGACCACTGAGGTTGAAAACAACCAAATAGGTAAGCCAATGGTTAACCCAAGCAGGGACAACGTTGCCATATAAAGAGCACCGACATTTCCAAAAGAAGGAAAAGGATTAGGATTCCCATGCGGGGGGGAAAACTTGACTGGTAGACTCTAGAAATGTTTCCATATAAGGAATTGACTTTGAAAAAACACTAATTGTAACCAGGAATATTTTGTGGGTAGTTAATTTTACAACATTGAAACAAAACTTTGCCTTTTCATATTTTAAGAGTCAAGAAAAGAACGAAAGGTGACTCTATCGCTTTCAAAGTTTAATGAGCCTGAAAGGACAAGTGCTCAGGGATCCATTTACTTTTAAAGGGTCGAAAGGGAATGAAAGTGACTACTCTGGAATTCTAGGCAAGAGGTTTACCAGACAAATCGTAAAACTTCATATACACCTTGGTAATAAAATGAAAGAGAAATGACCAAGGACTTTCTGTACGGCAATCAATCTTCCTAAATGTTGTGTTCGGTGCATTACGACATGTAAGGCGGTAGACTCGGCTTCCTATGGATAATAGGATGATAACCTAGTGTGGTCTCCCAATATATACGTGACAGTACGAGGAGCACAAATCCATACTAGCATCTATTGCACCACAAAAGGAGGAATCACCCAACCTTAGTGAGAACAATAGGAACTAGGTTTAGTAACATCGGAACACGTCTCTATCCTAGAACTCTAGATATGTGAGTGTTAGGTTCCAATGCGTTTTTAAGTTCATTCAATAGATTTTAACAATTAATCTTGAATTAAGTCTCAATTTCAAGGCCTTATCGAATGTATCTTTAACACTCCTACAATGCAACTAGATGAGCAAACCATTCCTTTCGATGAACGACTACCTAAATGAGGGTAAGGAATTCATTTCCAAGTGAACAAAGACAATAACAAGCAAATTCAAGAAAAACAGTGCAAGCAAGTAATCCAATCAATTGGAAACATAATGCATCGATTTCCACTTATCTCGTAACTACTATGACAAAAAATGAAGGATTTAAATTTCGCTTTTCAATTCCTAATCATAAAGAATCTACTAATGAAAACACGCTTTCATTTTCGTATACTATATGAGTGAAATTGTTGTTGATTTTTGGAATAAATAACAAACAAGCTAATGCACAACCTAACTGGTCAAAAGGAAAATGTAATCTATGCTTCAATAACGAATGGAAATGAAATCAACATAACAAGCTAGTTTGATGACCAATCACTACGGATCAACCAGGAATATGGGCAAGTAGCAAGAGAACAACTTCAAACAAATCAATAAGACTGTTGTGGATGTAGTTCAGAAACTTGAAAGGACAAGCAACCTAAAGCCAGCAAATTCTTGACAGAACCCTAAAAGACCTAGGTCACGCATTCCAAAAAGCCAAATTTCATACAAACGGAACCAAGAAGGACATGCCTCAGTAAACACAATCAAACAAGCTTAAGAAGGTGAAAGAAACAACAAGGGACAAGCTACACTGGTCTATTCAGGAGGCAGGGCTGTAAAAGTTAACCCTACAGGAATCGTCACATGCGCAACACTAACAACATGAAACAATCGCTAATTGTCGGAAGCACAACACGAGCAACTGAGCGACATCATCGCAAGGGTACACATGTTCTCAGCAACAGTCCGATTTCAGGAATCGTCGTAGCTGTATGACGGGATATCTGCGACGTACAGTGAGGGTAAAGAGAACAAGAGCAATTCATCGCAACTGTTAGGAATTAAACATCGATAATCTCAATAAGAGGGAAAACAAGGAAAAACTAGTGAAAAGACAACAGACTTACCACTCAGACAGTGAGGTGGACTACCAGATCTACTCAAGTGATCCAAATCATTGATGGTTTAGTCCCAAAACAAAGAGACACTATGTAATTCAATAAAAAAAGAACAAGAGCAAACGCAAGTGACAACACACTCCCATTGTGGTCGCCAACTTATGATGCAGGTATGCAATGGTAGAAGTTTTTTACCATAGTAAAAACACAAGTAAATAGATTTTTTTACCAAAGTGTTCCTTTTATAACCTTTTTTTCAAAACTTAGGGTTTTTATTAGGGTTTTGATCTATATTTGTGTATTTTTGTGATATAGATCTTATGCTTGAGTTTTATTGTGCAGCGATAGGTGTTTCGAACATTGGCGATGATCAATCCATGAATTATATACTCAGTAAATACTGAAAAGTCCTTTCTGAGTCAACTTTAAGCTCTTTTCTGACTCTTGAAACATGAGAATATTGTCAAGCCCTTGTCATTTCAAGCTCGTTAATGCTTGTGCAACGTCATGTATCCAGTAATTTTTTTACTTTTTTAGATTGGAAGCACTATTTACGAAAAGTACTCCTTGACTGAAATGGTCAAGCGATTATCTCAAGTATCATTTTCTATCTTTTCGGGCTCAAGAGATACAAACATATGAAAAGGGCCCATCTGGAGTTTTCTTTTCCGTGTCTTTTTCAAAATCTCTAAATGTGAAAAAGACTCTGAGTTTTACCTATGTCAGACTCGTTAATCCCTGACGACATTGGACTCGTCGCCATGATGAGACCCAAGCTTCTCCTTCCTAGGGCTTGTTAAAATTTCACTAGGTTGGATTTGTCTGAAGGACAAACTTATATTGCAAGCATATGCTATCCCCTTCAATATTGTGTTTCAAAAATAATTAGGGTACTCACCAGCAATGGTGGGGGAAAATTTGGAAATATTTTGTTGATTTCCTACGGCAACTTGTCGCTCGTGAACATTGACACTTTTTTGCTTCTCGTCGGGTTTGGGATATCCTCACTTCGTCATTGGCCTTCCAGGATTTGGGTTCTTCATTTTTCCTCATTCCTTTTGATCCCTATTGTCTCCACCTGACCTTCTATCCCTTGGTACCAAAATGTTGCCACATTCCGAAGTCATGCCACCGATATGTTTAAGATCTTATTCCTTTTGCAGTTTGCACCCTTACATCCTCCTCTAATTCTCTATTTCATCCATCTTCATCTTGTTCCTTTGTCTCGCATTGTTGATGTGGGAAATATTATGTGGGAAGTCGATCTGGAGACTCCTTTCGGGTACCTTGGAGCTTACATGGCTCAATGGCAAGTTCTTCGCATTCGAAGATAGGCTTGCATCATTGGTCTTCGATCGAGTGATTTCACAAGTGTTTAACTCTAGATCATTCTTCACACTTTGTGGATTGTACTAGCAATGCCTTGAGAACCATTGACACTACCGGTGGTCTCTCTTGCGCTTGTTAACGGTTCACATCATTGGCCGGTAATCAAGCGATTTTCTAGTATGCTCGACTTCGACACATCTATTCGCATATTTGAAATTTTACGATGGACAGGTCGGGATTCAAGACCCTGGGCTCAGATTACACAATTCCAAGTTGCGTGGAATATATATACATGACTCTTTTGATTGGATGGCTGCGACCATACCTGATTTTTTCTGGATGGCTGTGACCATACCTATGTTTTCATATGGTCTTTTCGACTGGATGGTTGTGTCCATACCACAGACCAGTTCTAATTTTTTTTTGGATGGTTGCACCCATGCCTCGACTACATGTACTTCTTTCACTATCATAGATATCAGTTGTACTTGCGTTTGCAGGTTCTCCACGATGGTGCTCCGGTTCAGTTATGGTTTTGTAAAGCATTTCACCCCTCCCACTCTCTCGGCCTTCATGCTTTAGGGGGCATCTGTTACACAGTATTTTGTCACCGACCTCGCATCCCCTAATCCTGGATAGAGTCGGTCCCTGAATGACGTCTACTCTTTTTCATATACCAAAATATGTGTCCAAATCTTCCATATTACTCAAGAAGATTGCCTAATCTCATTAATCCTGAAGTTGACCCATGTTTCAAGATCGTTGTAGGACATCAGTATCTTGCCTACAACGATAGCCCATAATGAACTAATGCCTCGTGATGTTGTCTCTGAGTCTCAGTGTTTGACCTGCGACGACCCAGATATGGCGAATTTGTTCAAACAGAATACTTTTTGGGTGGTTCTGGAGCTGGTTGTTGGGTCAAAGAATTTAGCCTCTCCTCATTTGAGATGGTGGCTCCATATGTTCTTTCAGATGAATCATTCATTAAGGAGAAGAAAGAAATAGCTGAAGCAATGTGACGAAGACTTCATCAAACACTGGTATAAGGTAGGCTTCTTTAACAATAACTATTTAAGGAATTAGCTATTGTATTTGGCTTGCTATGACTAGACCCACTCTAGGGCTAGAGGGGTTGTCTCTATCCACAGAGGGAACTTACCTGCATCACAAGTTGGCGACTCCACTAGGGAGAGGAAGCTTATCTTGAGGGGAGGTTGCTCAAAAGGCAGAACCACCATCTCAAATGAGGAGAGGTGAACTTCTTTGACCCAACAACCAGCTCTAGAAACACCCAGAAGTATTATGTTTGATCTAATTCTCCATATCTGGGTCGTCTCAAGTCGAACACTAAGACTCAAAGACTACATCGCGAGGCGTTAGTTCATTTTGGGTTATCGTCGCAGGCAGGATATTGATGTCCTCCGACGATCTTGAAACATGGGTAAAAAGGGGTCAACTTTAGGATTAATGAGCTTAGGCAATCTTCTTCAGTAATATGGAAGATTTGAACACATATTTTGGTATATGACAAAGAGCAGATATCATTCAGGGACTAACTCTATCGAGGAACAGGGGATGCGGGGTCGGTGACAAAATACTGTGTAACACTTAGTTACACCATGAGTATGTTTGTGACGGTGCATGATTCTTGATGTTGCTTATTTTTTGTGTTTAGTTTTGACACTATCTTTGTAGTATGGTACACATCGAGTACATAACAAATTAAGGAAATGCATGCACGTAATAAAGTATATTCAATCTTATGTAATCGAGCATAAATAAATAAATTACCAGTAATCGAGAAACTACAACATAATCAAAATATCAAGTTGTAAACAGCAACATTCAAAACGATTCTACATCAACATGCAATTCAACATCATTCACTCAAGGCAATCAAGTTAATGAAGTTGTCATCTACATCAACAATGTTTGCATCAATTCAACATCAATTCTTGGACAATGTACTTGAAACATTTTTTTGTAAGAGTCAACTCAAAACAAAAATGTAACATGCAAATCATAATTTGTAAGTTAACTTGTAATCAAAGTCAAATAAAATTGAGTTGAATTATAAGTGTGCATTTTCGGTTGAACCCAACAACCAAGATTTGAATTGATAAGGGGTCAAGAGAGTCAATTATTTTCAACTAACTCATCAAATTCACTTAAATTAGTCATTAAATCATTGTAAACATTCCCTTGGGTGCATTTTTTGATAATATTCAACACCCTTATTTTTAGATAAGCTAAATCAAGTGAGCAGTTTAAGCAAGCGCAAAGTGGAAGTGAACAAGTTCAAGACATCAAGAGAGCATTAAAGCAATAAAATGTGAGTTCAAACAATCAATTTTTAACACAAGTTCAAGCGAGCAACAGTCAACCAAGCATCAAGCGAGTGATTTCAACTCTAAAGTAAGAAAATGTGATATTCAAACAACAATCAATCAAGTTCAAATCTACAACAAGTGAGTATTAGTTCTAGTATTGAATTATTCAAGTGAGCATGAATCAAAGCAAACAAGTTTAACCAGGCAAGTTAGAGAGACCAAGAAACAGAGCGTGAGTTCAAGAAAGTTCACATGGAGAAAAACATTCAGTTGTTACAGATTCTTAACAATCTGATCCTATCAACTGTTGAAGACTTGGTGCAAATTAGCAAAGCAACTATTGTTGATATTTCAAAGCATCTACATGAGGCACATGAGACAATTGAGATTCTTCAACTAGAGTCGCAACTACAACAAGATGAGTTCCAAAAAAAGAATGATGTTTCTAAGCCATTCAACCATACAAATGAAGATAAAGATGATTTCAAGTCACTCAGGCATACAACTTCAAGTGTAGAAGTTGTCCATGATCAAGTTCAACTTTCTTCTTCCAAGCCAATAATCAAGATGTGGGAAGAAATCCAAAGAAACAAAAATTGACGAGGATTAGGATATGAAAAATATGACAACAACTTTCATATCCCAAATTATTCAAAGCCAGTCAATTTCATCAGTGCAAGGTTTCTTGATCAAGCAACATTAGCAAGCCATGCGAAAGTTGAAGAAAAACCTAAATTCAAACATTATCAAAGAATAGGTCATATGGAAGATAATTTTTTTGATCTCCATCCTTGTCATCGTTGTGGCAAGCAAAATCACTCATTAGAAAAATTTCACAAACAAAACCAACCAGCCAGATTGAAGACCAATTATGCATGGATTGATCCTTGGGAATGGTCTTTAATAGTTAAATGATTGTATAAATTTTATAACAGAATTTAATCTCACATATTGCAGCCAATGGTGAAATGAAGATGATACTCTCGTGCACCTTAATAGAGGAGTACAACAGTGAAACTCTCCTACACCTGAAGGGGGCGAGTTCAGAAATCAAATGCAGATTGTCTCTCCTTTCAGCTGACAAAGGGGGAAAATGATAATAATGGAATTGAAGGTTGTTAGACTAAAAGTTTTCGACAACATCAACAAAAGTAGCAGTGAGCCATTTTCAACAACGTCAACAAAAACAATAGTGAGCATTTTTTGACATCATCAACGTCATCAACCAGTGGGCGATCATCATCAAAGCAGTCAGAGGGTGGTCAGCATCAAAGTCGCCTATGGGCAATTTTTTACATCATCAAATTTGACAGTGGGTGTTATCAACATTTTGTCAGTGAACAAGAAATTAGGATGTTGATTGCAAGCAAAGGACAAATGGGTTCTTTTGCAACTTGGAACTTGATGGAATTATCAAGAAAATTTCATAGATGAATCAAACTTGTAATTGACTCATGTTCTCTTCATATTGGAGTTTTTTCGGCATCCATCCTTGGCAATTTTTCAAGTAGCGTTTTTCATTGAGGATCAACAGTTTCGACATAAGAACTTGGAGATGGTTCTTGGTTCTTATTTTGGACTTATGATTGGGGGGGGGGGGGGGGGGGTGTTAACCTCACTCTCATGTGATAAAAGCAATTCTAAGCCCAAAATAATTAAGTTAATTAAAATCATGAAAGTTGGATTTAATCCTACTTTCCTAGATTGGGTTTGTTCCTCATAGATAGGAGTCAGTTTAGGTCTAGTTGGTTGAGATCTTATCTCCAACTAGTTAAGCTCCTAGATTAGTGTGTGGTTGAGATATTTTCTCAACCAAATTTTCCAAGATAGACGCACTATCTTGAGACAAATTTCCTCATGTATTTATATTTGTATCATAAACATTATTTTTATAATGAGAGAGGAATACAGTGAGGCTCTTAAGCCTTTTCCGCCATGTTTATGTATTTGATAATGTATGTGTGTTTATTTTAATATTATTCATACACACACTTCCTCTTAGTGAAGGAAGTACTTCAAACAATAGGAGGCCTCCATCAACATCATTTGAGACACTAGCCCATTTGGCGTCCATCACTGCAACATACTATGTAGAATGAACACTGCAATCTTGGTAGTGTCTCTACCTCATCACATTAGAACCTTGGAGGACTTCACATCATTTTTGTAGATGTCCTTCTCCACACACAAGTCTATCATGCACAAATTGCTCTTTCTTGATCATACCCATGAGCTCAACAACCGCCACTCTAGCAACCACCTAAGTCCATGAAGATGGTGAACACGAAGCTCCAACTTGGGCATTATCACGATGTCCTCCAATAGACCATAAATTCCTAATCCACTATCCCACTTGGTCCACCCTCACATTGCATTCCAATAGATGACGAGTGACCTATCCTTTTTGTATCATCAGCTCCTGGTTAGGGCATCCAACCACCTAGGAAACCTTTCCTCTTGGCTGCTAATAGACTTCCAAACTATCCTCTCCTTAGAGTTTTATATCTTGGGAGGTACTCCAAACCCTAGGCTTGAGGGTTTTGGAGGAGTAGGCACACAAGTGTGGCTTGTGGGCATGGAAACAAAGCTTATGGGCTTTGCACTCAAGCATATGGGTGTGAATCCATGAGGATTTTTGTACATGTGATGATTTGAGGTGATAAAGGATCCCGAGATAAATTGAGAGCATCGCAAATCACTCAAATCTGAGTTCTAGAACTTGAGATATGAATTTTTGGTATTAATTTGTGTGTTTGGTCAAGGTCGACTATGCATTTTGAGATATTGTGACAAGTTGTCAAGCCCACACATGTTATTTTATGGAGCCCTGTATTTTTTATAAATATAAGGTGGAGGAGAGTCATTTCACATATCAAATAAGCATCTTTCATAGTCTACACATTAAGAAAGGTAGCTCGAGTGCGGACAACGCAAGTGCAAGAACATGAGTGTAGGAACGAAAGAGTCCATGAACATGCGATTGCAGTAACACGCGTGTAGGAACACGTGAGTGCATGAACACATGAGTGCAGAAACATGAGTTCATGAATGTATGAGTGTAGGCAATGCGAGTGGGGGTTGAGCATGTAGCAAACTTCATCAGGGTGTCACAAAAGCTAAGTAAGGCTAGGTATGTATTGTACTGATGTGTTAAGGTTGAATTGATGCTAGTGGATGATGTCCTAGGAGAGGACAGTTTGGAAGTCTATTAACAACCAAGAGGAAGGGTTTCTTAGGTGGTTGGATGCCCAAACCAGGAGTGGATGCTACAACAAGGATTGGTCACTCGTGGTCTATTGGAAGGCAGCATGAGAGTGGTTGAAGTGTGGATAGTGGATTGGGAATTTATGGTCTCTTGGAGGATAGCATAAAAGTGCCCAAGTTGGAGCTCAGTGTGCACCTTCTTCTTGGACTTATGTGGTTGTTAGAGTGGAAGTTATTGAGCTCATGGGTTTGATCAATGAGGATTATTTTTTGCAGCCCTAGACTTGTGTGTGGATAAGCACATCTACAACAGTTGATGGGAAATCCTACATATAACACCCTCCTCCGACATCCACCCAAGTAACCATGCCAACTGGGGTAAACATGAGACGAGAGGCTACTATGATCAGATTCGACCTCCTATGTGACCTTAAGGAAGTGGAATCAATGGAACATCACACACAATCATCCAACATCATCAACAGAACCTTCAAAAGATAAGTTAGCCACTCAGATAGCCTGTCGCTGGGTCCCATTGTTGTTATGCATCTCTTAGGCCATAGCCACTCTCATTCTCTGGGCAAGGGAGTGACTAGTAACCTAAAGTCACTCTCACAAGGCTGCCTACCAGCGACCATAGACTCAAGTTTCTAGTTATGTGCTAGAGACCCTAGGAGTTAAGCCACTTTTTAGGCCTAGATCCAAAGCCACTTCCTAGAATGGAATGATTGTTTAGATTCAATAAAAATGTAGGGAAATAATGATGTAAAAGCATTAAGTTGATCAAGACCTTAACCAGACTCCTACCAACCATGACAGGAATTTCTTCAAACATATCATCAACATGTAAACAACATGTGTAAACTGTTGGCATTATGATACATATGTTGTACTTGATGGTAACCCACTCATCTCAGATGATAAATTATAGTGCAGCAAAGTTATTTTCTGATTCCGCAGGTGCACAGATCAAAAGATGCGGTCATAGGTAGGTTGCGCAGGAGAACCGTTGAAAAGATGCGGATATGTTCGCAGGTCTCCCACACAAAAGGTGCGAACCTAAAATGCACGGACTTTCATGCAAAGAAAAACGCGCATCTTATGTTTGGTCCATGGTATTTAGTCCGACGTTTTTGATCATATGGTTTTGGTCTGTGGTTTTGGCATCTAAAATATTGAACCCAAGTTTTGGATCCATAGTATTGTTTCTCAATGGTTTTGATCCATGGTTTGAGTAAGGTCTTGACTATAAAAGGGAAAGGAGATCAGTTGGCAAAAAACAAGTGTTGAAAATCTTAAGAAGAGCAAGATCTGAATTTCTGATAATCGGTTGGTGAGACATAGTTGAATCTGAATCAAGGAGAAATCGGAGCATTATAATTCAAATCTACTGAAGAGTTGGGATCCCTTTGGCGCATGAACGGATCTGTGATTTCGACAGTCTAGGGTATGTTTGAGAACTGATAAACTGTCTAAATCCGGAGGTGCGCAGGAGCGGCAAAGGTGCAGTGCGGAGGTGCGCAACACCAGAGAAGAAGTAGGTGCGAAGGTGCGCAGAACCAGAGAAAACACAGGTGTGGAGGTACGCAGTTGAATCGGCGGAGCAGGTGATGAGGTGTATTGAACAGTAGACAATGCAGGTGTGGAGTTGCGCAGACTCGTCATGGTAGAAGTGCGGATATCCGCAGGTTTCCTTCGGTGAAATTGCGGACCTTTCTTGAAATATATTTTAGCTGTCTTTTATCTGTTTCTGCAGAGATCTGGGTTTAAATTGGTGTCTGGTTACTGGTGTTATTTTCTGGTTACTGCATTCTGAGAAGTTATTTGTTTAAAGGAGAATGGGTGATGCACATGTACTTCATGTTTTGGATCCAGTCTGAAAATTTATGAAATGTGGTCCCTGGAAGAAAAGAGAAGGTTGTAGCCTTCTGTAGGTCAACACCTACGTACTAGTATTTCAGCTAGTACAAGAGCTAAGGGGGTTGTATCTCCCTTCCAGAAGAAGCTGGAAAACGAGAGAGGGTTATAGCTCTCTGTAGGTTGTAGCTTGCGTACTGGTAAAAGACTGCACCAGTACAAAATAATCGTAAGAAGAAGTTTCTAATTGAAAGAAGATAGAGACATATTGCAGCAGGTGGTTTTCACCCACATTGGGTTTCCACCTTACATCTTGTGTTCCTTGGTGTGATTGTTTATTTTGTTTTCCTGCTCATTATTCTATGGCTATCACATACAGATTAATGACAAACATCTGAAGAATAAATTTAATTATAAGTTTGGAAGGTATATGCAAGTTTCAATTGTCAGATCTGAAAATATTTGTATAAATTGATAAGAGTTTGATAATACTGATTCACCCCCCCTCTCAGTATTATTTTCAACAATTGGTATCAGAGCAGGTCCTTCAAAAGAAGCTTGATTTCTTGAAGGAAGATCTATCATCATGAGCAACTACGAGAGAGAAGCATCGATCAGGCCACCAATTTTTGATGGGACCAACTTCATCTATTGGAAGGTAAGAGTCAGAGCCTATCTTCAATCTCTTGGTACAGAAGTCCGGGATATCATAGATATAGGGTACACATTTCCATCAACAACTCCAATAGATCCAGCTGAGAAAAAGAAATATGAAAACAATGCAAAAGCAGTCAATACTCTATTAGGATGTCTATCTCAATCGGAATTCGTCAAGGTTATGCAGTATAAATGCGCTAAGGAAATATGGGACAAGATGGTTCTGAGCTATGAAGGAGATGAACAAGTAAAATGAGCAAAACTTCAAACCCTCAAAATTCAGTATGAGAATCTCAGAATGTACAATGATGAAAGTATGGTTAACTATTTCCTATGTATAGATGAGATTGTTAATTGTATGAAAAACTTGGGTGAAGAAATAAAAGAGGTTGTTATGGTTGAAAAGGTTCTAAGATCTTTGTCTCCTAAGTTTGAATCAAAAGTTTCTGCTATAGAAGAAAATGAGAATCTACAAAAAATTACCATGTCACAACTACACGGAATTCTAACTGCTTATGAAATGAGGAAAGGAGGACCATCAGATAGAAGATAAGCCGCGTTCAAGGCTTCAAGCAAAGGAGATTACTATGAGTCAGGGCATATGTCAGAAGAAGAGGAAGAATCAAATTTTGTCAAGAACCTTCAACGGGGTGTTGGAAGATTCAGAGGTAAGTTACCCTTCAAATGCTTTGCTTGTGGAAGAGTCGGTCACTATGCTGCCAAATGTCCTCATAAGGATAAGCTTGACAAAGGTAAGGAACCTGTAAGATGGAACAAGAAACAGAATAAGAAAAGCTATTACACTCATGAAGACAGTGATGGACTTTCAAATAATGATGAAGATGAACAAGGTAATAAGTATATACTTTTAATGGCTTTTGAAGATGATGATATCTTGGATGCTATAGATGAAGAAAGTCTCTATGAAGAGATTTCTAATCTCAAAATTTGCTTAGAAGAAAAGAATATGATCATAGATACTCTGCAATTCCAACTTGCTGAAA
>APFE031574457.1:0-16109 GCA_000404065.3 Pinus taeda | reverse complement strand
TTAAAAAATATTTCATTATTAAAAATAATCAAATCCGTCAAAATTAAGATTAAATTGATCTATTAATTTTTCATTTACATACAGAAGAATCTCAAGTTATCATTGAGATAAATAAATCTCTATAGTACATACTCGTTATATCTATATATATATGAATGAAGATCTCTGCTATGATTTATATTATTGTGGCAATGCCATTTTTCTCTCGCAAAGTTGCATCAATTGGTTTTTTTTAAGACATTAAAAGATTCTAGCTGCTATGGTTTGTTATGATCGATGGGTTATCTTTCAGATTATATTGTAAGATGATGTTAGATACATTAAAGCATTTTGAAATAAACATGGACATGCCATTTGCATTGATTAGCGGCACATGCTACAATAACTTATCTTCTTTGAAAAAGAGATTGATGTATCATTGAGAATCTCTCGCAATAACACGTGGAAACCATATCTTTATGCGGAAATTGAGCTTTCTAAAACCATAAAACTTCATCCTGCGAGTGAGCATTATAAAACTATAAAACTTTATGCGGGCAGTGTGCATTGTAAAACCCAAAACAAACATGACCTTGAATTTTACTTAATCCTCTAGTAACAAAGATTCACAACGAATTCTTTTATTAGTATTTAATACATGACCCTTAAATTTTTCATATACTCAATCTTGATTTAAATACACATAGAGTGCATTACAGTTCACTTTAGTTACATTTAGAATTAATAACATCACATCACTCACATGATTATTTTTCATATACTCAATCTTGGCTTAAATACACATGAGTGCATTACAGTTCACTTTAGTTACATTTAGAATTAATAACATCACATCAATCACATGATTTATCCATGGAAACAGTACATATGATAATTAGATTGCCACCAAGAGGATCTAAATAATTAAGTTCCAATGTACTAAGTTAATGTAGGTTCTCCACATGGCCCATGTTATTAATGTCCATTTTCCCAAGCATGTGAGCTTGAACTAGAAACATACATTTACATTGGAATTCTCATTAAAATTGTAATATATCGATCATATGATTTGGAAACATTTCCATTGAACTTTTATTAAACTTTTATGCCACGATCTGGAAAGTTCTCCAAGCTTGGACACTTGGGCTCCCATTAGTCATGCGATCAATCAATCTAGATCTGACGGTCATGAGCAAACATAAGTAGGTTGTGTAACGAATTCCTTTCCTGGTACTGGAGTTGTGCCTCATTCGGTCGTGTGCTTTAGTGTTAGGACGCTCTGCAACTTCATGGCGATAGAGGGTTTCAACAACTGGAATTGCTTCCGTTTGCAGGTATTCAAAGTGCACAACCTCCCTGTTTGACATTTTAAGATTTTAATGGCAATTTGTTTGAGTTTATGCATTTACTTGGTTAATTACCCTGTCTGTGTAGGTGACTCTTCCTGAATCACAGTGAGGGAGAGACATATTCAGCTTGTGTGCTCAGGTAACTCCTACCCCATTGCACACATTGAGTAGAAGACATTGATATCAGGTATTTTACTCAGGACCCTCATTTGGGAGGTCCATCGGCAAGGCACAACCTAAAGGCTCCACTCAATTAGTTGTTTTGTCCCCGAACCCTCCATTATTTCATTGCTACCCTCACCGGAGCTCTGTTAATTCAGTCCCTTATTTTTTTTGTTTTGTCAGAGGTTAGGTTTTCAACTACACCCTTTTTCTTTTGATGGATTGGGGTCTCGGCTACTCCACACTTGTTAATAATTATTCTACAATTTTTCCATGTTTTCCTTACCCTACAGTTACGATTGTTTACTTTTCACAGAGGGTTTTAAGTTGGCATAAACTATAGTTATACCTTGCAGAACGAAGTTTGCAATGTTGTAGGTTGGTTATGTATTTGCTCAACATTTTTGTAATGTGTAATGTAGATATAATATATAATGTTAATATATAATATTATATATATAACGATAAAATATAACTATATAATATATAATATAATATATTATATAATAATAAGACAATTACAAAGCCCCAAGAGTTAGCTCAATCGGTCAAATCAAGTGCCTCGCCAATGGGAGGTCACAGGGTCAAATCCCGAAAGCTCTTGGGGTTAGGTCAGTAAATAGGCCAAGGGGTGTTGATGCCCTGCGGGTGGCGTCCACTCAGAGATTTAAACCCCTGGACGTAACGGCTACCCACTGACCAGGGTATCCGTGAACCAGCAAGTGAAAAAATATATACATTACATTATTTATTTATTTATTTTGGGGTTTCATCCCCTTTTCACTGGACAAAACCGTTCAGTAGTTTATGACAATTTTCTTGAGCTATGAACTGAGCAAGTGGCCCTGCCTTGCTGGATGCTCTGCAACTTTATGGCGATGGAGGGTTTCAACAACTAGAATTGCTTCTTTTAGCAGGTATTCAAAGTGCACAACCTCCCTGTTTGACATTTTGAGAGTTTAATGGCGATTTGTTTGACAGTTTATGCATTTACTTGGTTAATTACCCTGTCTGTGCAGGTGACTCTTCCTGAATCACGGTGAGGGAGAGACATATTTAGCTTATGTGCTTAGGTAACTCCTACCCCATTGCACACATTGGGTAGAAGACATTGATATTAGGTATTTTACTCAGGACCCTCGTTTGGGAGGTGTGTCAACATGGCACAACCTAAAGGCTCCACTCAATTAGTGGTTTTGTCCCTGAACCCTCCATTATTTCATTGCTACCCTCGCCGGAGCTCTGTTTTTTTTTTCCCCTAGGAAAAAGTCGTAACTTTATTCATATTGATAAAATTACATTTTGTAGATGCATGATGCATATTCAGATGGTTGTTCCTGTAAAGCCAGGTAGCAAACAGAGTAATGAAAATCACAAAATTGCAGTTATCTGTTCCTGTTGTGACAGGAAGCTACAAGATATAGAGAAAAGGAAATAAAAATCCCAGTAAGGCTAGACTTTTCTGCCCTTCTTCTTCTCCACCCGTCGCCAACCACCAGTGTCGGGAGTGGGTGTAATGATGGCTAGCTGATTTTCCATAGTGATTAGTTGGAGTTCTTTGTCAGAATCCGAGCCCTCTGATCCATGGGTTCTTTTGAGGCCGCTTATTTCCATTTGTGGCTCTTTTTGCAGATCCACAATGTGAGTCCCTGAATGTGTAGCTGGAGCGTTATCTTCCTGAGTAAATGTCTGTCTCATTAGAGTATCGGGTTCTGTCTGATTCTCTGTAGGCTCCACGATTGCGTCTTCTTCTTCCAATGGTTCGGTGTGCTACCAGCCTTTGGGCTTTTTTTGTTGATTCTTGGTTCTCCTGGTATCCTTTCGAGCAAAGGGGTAGTCATATTGAAGGTGTCATGTTTGCATACATCCCCTGCACCAGAACGCTGTGTTCTCATAGTCGAGTTGTCGTACCATTGAGAGTTATTGAAGTTCAACTTGATGTGGTCAGGTAGCCCCTGACTCAGGTCCACTTCTACACATATTCTGGCAAAAGTAAATATTCCTCTGATAGCTCTGTCTTCATCTACTTTTAGGAATTTCCCTAGGGAATCCCCAATGGCGGCTAATACTTTGGGTTGCCAAAAATGTAGTGGGAGACCATGCAGCCTCACCCATACAGGCATCATTGAAACTTTCATTGTATTAGCGTCGAAATCAGGGAACCAGGGGGTAAGGAAGAGGCCAGCACTGCCCCAGAACCAAGGCCCCTGATTGATAATGTTGTCTCGTTCTTGTTCTGAATTAAATCTGACTATGAAGTACCCTTTTGGATAAAGGTATATTTCACAGCTTGATGTCCATGTTGTATAGATCCATTGGTGCAAGGCATCTGATTTTGGCCAGAAGCCATTAAATCTGCAGATAACAGCATTTTTACATAAATCAGAATGCAAACTAGTTACCTCTTGCATAGCGACTTGTAGCGTTGGTGATTCTGGCTTTTGTTCAACAATGTAGGGTCCTGGCGCCTCTGATGGTGGTGCTTCTTTATTTTTCATTTTTTGTTTTCCTTTCACAGCATCCCGAAAGGAACCTGTTTTCTTAGAGTTGGTTCCAGTGCTCCCGCCACGCAGTCGGAGGTTTAAGTTAATGGTTAAATCTTTAGTAATGTCGTATTGTTGGAGAGTTTGTTTATCCTGCATACTGTATACTGTGTATATAAGATTTTGGTTTTGTGTTGGGGTTCCAATATATCCCTGGATTTCCTTTTTTAACTCCTGTATGCTCATTCTCTTACTGATCCGCATGCAGTGGTGTTTGCCCTCGGTTGATTTTATGAAGATCTGGACCAGATCAGCCTCCATACTGCGTGAATCGGTCTTGTGGGGTTCTCGTTTTGCTGGATCTAGCCAAACGGGAGGAAAAGGCGGCATATTTTGTTCAACCCTCATCTCATCAGCTATATCCAGCCATTCCATATCACCCTTGTCTTTTTGCCCAAGTATGACAGGGTGTGTTTGCAGATCTGGGCGTTTACGAGTTATTTTGTCCTTTTTATGTTTGGTTATACCCTGAGACCGATGCCCCCAAGCTTGGACTTCAGATAATTCGTTTGAGGGCTGCCAGAAAGTGGTAGATCGTGCCCACAGCTTTCCGAAAGGGGGTCGAGGAGCAGACTGTCGGATCTTTTTTCCATCCGCGCAAGCAATACATCCTGTCCAGGGCGTAATCCTCGATGGGGAGGTCGCAGCGACCCAATACTTGTTGAGATCCGGCAGATTGGCGGCAATACATCGAATGGAGAGTAAAATGTTTCCCAGATCCATCCTGAGAGTAATATCCTGGGCCGAGAAAGGAAGGGATATCTCCAGGCTCTGTTGGCTCTGTTTCGAATCATTATACTTCTTCCCGATAGTGGATCCGGGCCAAACCCAAAGGGAAAGATCAAAAACAGCGAACCCATCGGCCAGGCCCGAAGCCGTTCCAAGGCAGCGCTGATCTTTGAGGGCAACGGCGGCGCAGAACCGAGAACTTGAGGAGGCTTGCTCCGTCGCCGAGGGCCGATCAGTTGCAGAGGTAAGCAAGATCCATGGATCGATTGTTCTACCCCGCAGGATCGTGCAGGGTTTCCCTGCGATCGCTGTCCCTTCGATGGAGTTCCTTGTGTCGGCGGCGCTGAGGGTTGCAGGAAACCTAGCCATCTCTGACCTCTCCATACTTCCAAAAGAGTTTGTATTGTCTATTGATCCGTATAATATTATTGTTATGTAGGCTCTCGAGCTCTGTTAATTCAGTGCCTTGTTTTTTTTTGTTAGAGGTTAGGCTTTCAACTTCACCGTTTTTCTTTTGCTGGATTGGGGTCTCAGCTACTCCGCACTTGTTAATAATCAATCTACCATTTTTCCAGGTTTTCCTTACCCAACAGTTACGATTGTTTACTTTTCACAGAGGGTTATAAGTTGGTATAAACTATAGTTATACCTTTGCAACGTTGTAGGTTGGTTATGTATTTGCTCAACATTTTTGTGTGTGTGTGTGTGTGTGTGTGTGTGTGTGTGTGTGTGTGTGTGTGTGTGTGTGTGTATTGTGGGGTTTCATCCCCTTTTCACTGGACTACAAATTTAGTGTCCAAAAGAGGTATTGGGAAAAATCTTGGTAAGTTTTTTTTATCGCACTTGAACATGGAGTTAAGGTAAATGCTGGAAGTATCAACTTCTCAAAGAGTTAGATGCAAATGCCACTGCTCAGATAAGAAGGACAAAAGGGATTATAAATACTGTGAGAAGATGAACACATTTTGAGTTTTCTTTTTATCATAAAAAAATTCTGAACTAAGTATGTTCGATAGTGAACTAAAGAGATTAAGATTATAAAACTAGACGTTAAGACTAGGAGGAAAAAGACCTCACTTTTTTTTTTCGAGGTAATGAATGTTGTGGAAGCCACCTGTCATCAAGAAATATGTTTTTTTTTTTTTGTAAGTCAGATGTATATGTATTAAAAAAAGGAAAATAATTTACATAGAGTCTGCATAGGCAGACAGAAACCTGAGAGATCCATTACTGCCTTGCAGTGCACAGGCATTGAGCTATCAGAAACAAAAGAGACCACCAAGCTGCCTTGTCAAAACTGGAATGCTCACCACGCAGGGCGACCATTTTAAGAGCAGAGAGATGCAGGATCAAAAAACTGTCAAAAATGGATGCTTAACAGGAAACACGAATATGGTCTAGACATATAGACTAAACATAGACCCGGATTCGACACACAACATAGATAGACACGAGACCAACCAGAAGGACGGGCTAGAAGTCGAAGCAGACAAAACTGAACCGCGAGAAACCGGGGACTAAGGGAGCCCACCCGGGCACGGGAAGCCACCCATCCTGCTAGCAATGTCCAGACCCACATCGAGGAAATGTTTGTCAACTTTGTCTTGCAGCTCCTGCATGGACTGGAAGTTTTGGGCTTCCTTCACCTTTTGCTCCTGCACTAAGGGGTCCGGGCTAAGAGTTTGCCTAAGCAGCCTGATGAGCAGAGTAACTTTCTTGTTGACTATCTCCACCCCTTCCTGAACAGCCGAGATTCTTCGATCCAAGGACTCATGGCTGGCAGACGGATTGCCAGATTGGTAAACCGGGTCAGGGTGCTCCTTCTCGATGTTTTGCTTACCAGCTTCCTGCATATCCAAGGCTTTCGCCAGGAGAGTCTTTATCCTCCAGCTTTCCGCCTTAGTGCGAGTGAATTGAGTTGCTCTTTTGGCTGGTGTGCCCGGGTCACTCAGCCAATCAACTTCATCTGCTGCTGCTCCCTCCTGCTTACTCCCTTCTTCCTGTTTAACTTTAGCCTCCAACTCAGCGATTTTGCGTTTACTTCTCGTTGAGGCTTGAGTTACATACATATTCTGCGCATTGCGCAGATCTTGGTTGGCCGCCGCGCATCTGCAGCTACGCGCATCCATACTGTACCTGTTAACCTCCTTTCGGAAGAACCTTTCACTAACAGGCTGGCTATTGATGCTGGCAGAACTAAGGGTTGAAGTGGGGGAAGCCGAGTCCGACCCCCTGGTTAAATAGTCTAAAGCCGTAGAATTCTCCAGAGAGTGCCCTTCCTTTCGAATGAGAGAAGTGGTACTGTTGTAATTAATGTTAGGGGTGTTCACACGCCTCTCATAATATTTACCTGCAGGCGCATATGAATTCCTGATTGCCTTTCTCTCATGGTTGAGGCGACTGTCCTTTCTCCCCAAATGGTCTTTACGGACCTCCTCGTAGCATGAACCATGTTGATGGTTCCCATGCTTGGCCCTATCCCGCACTGAAGACCACCGCTTCATCTGTCCAATCGTACCACACTTCTGATGATTTACCTTATTGTTGCTCCAGTTATCCTTTTGACGGAGCCGGAAAGATAAATCGTTTCCGGTCAGGCCCGGTCGTTGTTGTTCACGTCTTGTTGCGCCAGCTGTGTACATCGATTTTTCAAAATCGGACAGTTCACCTCCTCCCAACAGCTGTCCCATCCTCTTCCCTGACTGTCTACTCCACAGTTTGCCAAGTAATCCGCCAGCCCGTTTGCTCGACGTCGGATCGCCTGGAAGACTAGAGCCTGCATGCCCTCCATGAGTTCTGCGATGCTTTCTGTTACTTTAGCTAACCTCCAATTCTTAGTGGCCTTGTTTGCTTTTATCCCCCGCTGCAATTTTTGAGCTGTGGAAATGACCAGAGAGGAATCTCCTTCCAAAATGAGGTTGCGGAGGCTTCTGGAATTCGTAATTCTAAGACCATGTTCCAGGGCTGCAAATTCCATTTCATTATTCGTGCTTTCCCCAAGCGCTTTGTAGTAAATATGCAGAATATCTCCATGCTGGTTGCGTAAGACACCTCTGATTCCGGCCATGCCAGGGTTGCCTCGCGATGCCTCATCAAAATTCAGTTTAAAACCACCATCCGGTGGGCATTGCCATTTATCGTTTTGTGAGGGTGGTGGATTTCTATGTTGCGGAGCAATGTGATTTTTGGTTCCCTCCAGCCGGAAGCTTTTCAGAATACGTAAGTCCAGTGCTGTAGGCTTTTCGTTGCTTTCCACTCTGCATTTGGTTTGAATTAATTGTTGGATGTTGGTAATTATGTTGTCTTTAGAGAAATCCATGTTCCTGTATTCATCTTGGAAAATCCTTCGGTTACGCTCCTTCCAGATAGACCATAGTAGAAACCCTGGAACCGCTTTCCATATGCTATTGACTCTTTGTATGCCAGAGAAGTCTGTCTTCCAATTCAGAATAGTGTTGTGAATAGAATCTATCTTTCGGTCAGAACTGCTGAGGATCCCTTCCATCCAGCACCATAATTGAGAGGCCCATTCACAAGTGTTGAAAAGATGGTTCAGTGATTCCTCTTCCTCCAAACACATAGGGCATCGAGAGGGTCCCTCAAAGCCTTTCTTGCACAGATTGTCCTAAGTAAGGGTCTTATTTCTCATCAGAAGCCAGAGGAAAGTTCTGATCTTCGGCCATAGAAGACTATCCCACACTTTGCTGCACCAAGGCAAGACCTCTCCCTGTTCTTCCTTTTCTAATATATTTCTGGCTTCTTTCAGTGAGAAATTTCCATTACCCTTGAGACCCCACCTTAGTTTGTCATCCTCTTCAGTTTTTCTGATCTTTCTTTTTAGGATACGCTCAGTGAAATGTTGATTTGTATGGTTGTTGACCGCTGTGTTCCCAGGATTAAAGTTTATCCATTCCCTCCAATTATCTTTTGTACTGTGCTGATTCCAGTAATGACTGACTTTGTATCTGCCCTGAGCTTGATAAGTTTGCTTTATGATGATTAATTCTGGAGAGTCGAGTTTGTGTTGTTGTTGCCAGGCATCTTCCCAGAACAATGCTAGCCTACCATTACGAATTTCCCAAAAGCTGTTATCCTGAACAAGACTTTTGTTCCGTTTGGCATGATTCCATATGGGTGAGCCTTTCGGGGTTTCCTGTAGTCTGATGAGTTCCTGAGTGTCACAGTCCGGAACATATTTTTCTTTCCAATGCCTAGCCCAAGGTAAGGTAGGGTTTTCAATCCATTTCCACCATATTTTAGCTCCACATGTTCGGTTGACCACCCCTAGATCAACTAGATTCAATCCCCACCTTGATTTCAGCATACAGAGTTTGTTCCAGGCTACTAGAGCCCACTTTTTCTTATCACCATTACCGCTCCAAAGGAAGGATCGCTGGATATTTCTTATTTGTTGCAGAATACCTTTGGGGGCGGGAAGGATTGAGAGAAGGTATTGCGGGATGGCCTGAAGGACGACTTTGGTTAGGATAAGCCTGCCCGCCAGATTAAGAGCTCTGTTCGTCCAGTGAGAGCATCTTTTCTTCAAGTTGGCTAGAATTTTCTCCCAATGCTCTTTCTTCCAGGGTCTAAGAGTCAGGGGAGCCCCCAAGTATCTAGAAGGCAGGGAGCCAATCCTGAATCCTAAAAGCTGGGCTAAGTGAGATTGAACTGCCGGGTGGGTGTTGAAAAAGAAAATAGTGGATTTAGAGAAGTTAATTTCCATACCAGAGGCCTGGCTGAAAAGATCTAGGATGTCCCTGTAGGCAACCGCCTCCTTCACCGTGGGAGTTCCATGTAACATGGTGTCGTCGACGAACTGTTGATGAGTAGTGGCTGGAAGCGATCTTATAGCCTGAAGACCTTTTATTTTTCCTTCCGCTTTCTTCTTGGCTATGGTTTGACTGAGGCCTTCCATAAGGATGACGAAGAGAAAGGGGGATAAGGGATCCCCTTCTCTGATTCCCCTCGAAGGAGTAAAAGGTGTGGAGGGAGCTCCGTTGACAAGGATGGAATATCTTGGAGATTTAATAAGAGCCATGATCCACTTGATCCATGTCCTGCAGAAGCCAAAAGCTTTTAGAACAGCTTCAAGGTATTTCCAACTGACTTTATCATAAGCTTTTGAGAGGTCCAATTGCATGAGCATGCCTGCCTCTTTCCTTGAATGTAGGGAGTGAATCATCTCCTGTGCTAATACGATATTGTCGAGAATTTGCCTGCCCTCAACGTAGCCCAATTGTTCTTCTGAGATTATGCCCGGGAGAATCGTCTTCAATCTACTGGCTATAACTTTTGATATAATCTTGTATATTACATTACATAATAAGATAGGTCTGAATTTATCAGGAGTTTTGGCTTCTTCAACCTTGGGTATAAGTGCAAGAAAGGTGGAGTTGAGGGATTTTAGAATAGTTCCTGAACTTCTGGAGTCTTCCACCACCTCCCACACATCCTGTTTAACAATAATCCAGCAGACCTTGTAGAAATTAATGGTGAACCCATCTGGACCTGGAGCTTTATCGTTGGGCATACTCCTGATTGCTTCCTCCACTTCTTCCAAGGAAACTTCCCTACACAGAGCCCAATTCTGATCTGAAGTGATAGTCTTCGAGATGGCTGCTGTTAGTTCCTTAATTGCCTCCTCTCTGATTATGGGAGGTTCCTGAGCAATTGATTTGAAGTGATCCGAGCAGCGCAGATATGTCGTTGTGGCTTTTTAGGATCTCCCCTGTGTTGTTTTTTAATTCAAGAATTCGATTGCTACTTCTATGGTCTAGAGCCGATCTGTGGAAAAATCTAGTATTCAGCTCTCCTTCTTTTAACCATTGAATTCTTGACTTCTGTCTCCATAGAGTCTCTTCTTGAGAGCAGCGCTTATGCCATTGCTGCGAGAGATTTTTTTCCTGTTCCAATGCCTCGGCACTGAGGTTTCCTGCTGCACCTTCTTTGTGGATCTATTCCAGTTTGTTCTCGAGAATGATCTTCTCCTGGAAAATGTTTCCAAAGACTGTTTTGTTCCAATCTTTTATCTTTTGTTTAGTTATTTTTAACTTCTTTTGAAGATTGAACATTTTGGAACCACTGATCTCCAAGGGTTCCGACCACCATTTCTTTACCATTTCAAGGAAGTTGGGGTGGTCTAACCAGAACTTCTCAAACCGGAAGGGTTTATTCCTCGAGGTTCCCAGAACTTCAATAATGAGCGAGATTGGCCAGTGATCTGATCCCCCACTGGGAAGGATATCTGATTCCGCTGTAATGCCATCCATTATGATGCTTTCTGAGATTAAGAATCTATCCAGGCGGGAGGCTATTAGCTTGTCACCTCCCCTTCTATTGTTCCATGTGAAAAGGCCACTCTTGGGGTAGACATCAACAAGTTTGACAGTTTCAATGAAGTTTGCGAAGGCTTCCGCATCTCTGTTTAGTTTCCTGAGACCTCCTTTTTTTTCCAACAGGGTAGTTATCATATTGAAATCGCCCCCCAAAATGCACTTAGATCTTGGATACCTTCTGATGATTTTAGATAAAGTTTCTAAAAATATTATCTTATCTTCTAGTTTCTAAGGACTATAAATATTGATACAGAGGAAGGAACCAGAGTTACCTATGGGTTGGAATTCCACCGCCATGAAGTTCTTGTTAGCTTCCGCCGATAGCAACTGGATTCCCCTTGGATCCCACATAGTTGCGAGGCCTCCTTCTCTTCCTTGACTTTCATTTTCTAGAACTTCCATGTGATTTCCCAGTTTTCTGCAAAGATTACTGATATTGGGGCTGCTACATTTAGTTTCCTGTAAAAACATGATATCTGGTTTATATTTCTGGATTTTCCTCTTTAAAATCCTATGTTTCGCCTGGCTGTTGAGCCCTCTGGCATTCCACGAGATTATCTTCATAGAAACTGAGTTTTATTGGAAGGACTGGAAGGCAGTGAGTGCCTTCATCTTTCCTGAGTTAATCATGATCATGCCTAGCTCTTGTAATGCTTCACCACTTGTTTTTCGACCTCTTCTCTTCTTTGGTTTGGAACTGGATGTTTTCCATAGGGGAATTTTTTACTGTGAGTTGTTGCCTTTCGCCACACCTAGCTTCCTATTCTGCCTTTCTAGTACTGCTTTTTGCCTTGCTATGAAGAGGTCATTTACTATTCTGACTTCTTCCTCCGACGCGTTTTCTATCCCCCTGGTTTTCCAGTTCTCAGCTATTGCTGGTAGGTTCAAACCTTCTCTTGCTAACGCGTTCTCCCAATCTTGTTCTTCGTTGCCGCCATCACTGGTCAGCATGTCAGTTTCTTCCTCAGTGTCCTCTATTCTCTCCTGCATTTGAACCTCATTATTGAAGTTCTCCTCATGCGTGTCTTCCCCTGTGGGTGTTTCTTTTTCTTCGTTCTATGCTCCTGATGTTGGGGCTTTGTGCTTATCCTCTGAGTCAGTTTCAGGGTCTAAGATCACGAAAGGATTGCTGTGGATATTTCTTTCCATGTTTCCTCTGATATTATTTCGTCTATTTGCTCTGTGTTTGGATTTGGGTTTGATGAAGACTTCTGTATCTCTGTGGGCTTGAGCTGATTCGGTTTCTTGCTCTTCCTTGATCTTTGGGCAGTCCCTTATTAGATGCCCATGTTCATGGCATTTTTGGCAACGGAAAGGAATCTGCTCATAGTCGATATCCTGAAAGTAATCCTCGTCCCTGTATTCCAACCAGAGTCCTTCATGTAGTGCCCCAGAGACGTCCATTTCAACGCAAATCCGGACATAAGAGGTGTATCTCTTTTGGAGAGTCGCTTCAGAGGCTTTGATGAAAGTGCCCAACTTATCACCAATTTGTTTCAGTGCATTCAGACCCCGATAGTCTATTGGAAGAGAGAATAAGTGAATCCAGACTGGGACTTGGGTGAAAGACTCCTTCTCTGGGGTAAAATTTGGCTTCCATGGTCTCATATACAGACCTGCTGAAGCCAAAAAATAAGGGCCTCCTTCAAAGACTCTGTCCTTGTCTTCTAGGTTGGAGAAGACTACAGTAAAAGAGCCTTTGGCTCCAAGGTGAATTTTAACGTCCCCTCGAGGTTTCCAATGCAGTTTGATCCAATGACAAAGAGATCTTTCAGACGGCCAAATACCCATAGATTTGCAAATGATGTCTCGTTCTGTCATATGCTCCCTATAAGCTTGAATCTCTGGGTCAGTGATAATTACCTGTAGGTTATTGGTCTTTTTCGGTTTGTAGGCTCCATTGGATGAGGCGAGTTTGTTGGGGTTTGAACTGGGTTCCCCTTTCTTTTCTGGCTTGCCTTGTCTGTCCCCTATTTGCTTCCTTTCATCATCACCTTGTCGTTTCTCGTTTCCTGAAGAGTTGATTATTAAAGGATTTTTGTCTTTAGCTCCTGTCAGGTTTTCAGTCTCTGGGTCTGTGCTCTGCGTTGTTTATTTTGTCTTGTCAGTGTTCCCTTGAGGTTGATCCTTATTTCCTCTGCCAGGTTGCTTGCTGTTGTCCAGCCCGGAGATCCTGACCCCTTCCTTTCTGTCATTCTTATGTTTCTGCATAACTATTTGTTTGAAGGTAGGGGCCCCACTGGACCCCTCCGCTTCCATGGAGTTGGTCAGCACTTGACCCTGACGAAGCAGGACTTCGAGGCAGGAGAAGACAGCTTCCAGCCCCGCGAATGCCTTAGTTCCTTGAAAGATTCAACCGCGTTGGTGTTCATAGACACCAGCTTAAGAGCTGGTCGACTGCTGCTATACTAACCATGGGTTGAGCCTGAAACTACAACAAACGGTCAAACCCTAACGGCCGCCATGAGAGCTCTGCTACCTTCCTCCATAAATGTATATCATTTCCTGGTATCTACTTTCATCTTTAATCAAGAAATATGTTATATTTACTATCTATTTTTTAATTTTTATTAATACAGAAGCATTTTTTATTTAAAAAAAAATGGTTCCGAGATAACTCATAATATTGAACCAACAACAGAATTTGAAGCCCAGAAATGGTCCTAAGAACCATTCACATTCCGGATTGTTTCCAAAATGCAGCAAGGTCCCGTATAAAATTACTCTTTACAAGTTTTGTATTTTATGCAACACTTTATGCTAGCTATAAAGGATCTTTCCAGAAAATTAATTGCATTTCATTCTGGTTTCTATTACATTCTATATCAACGCTTCCTTTTCATTAAGGTTTCTGTTACATTCATAATCAACGCATATTGAACAACGGAATCAGCTACAGTATCGGAGAGATTCATTAAAAACTTGTTCAGAATAAAAAAAGACACATTGAAGACAAGAAAGCTCTCTATAGTACCGGCGAGATTCACCAAAACATTATTCAGACTAATTAACATAAAACAGCTAGACTCAAAAGTTGAATCTGACCAGATGAATAAAAAGACAAAGACTATGAATAACACTCATCTTAAATATAATCTCTATGCTTGTCCTCCATTTATAAGGCCGGCATAGTTCGCCCTAATTTGCAGTAGGTGATAAACTCATCTTAAATAATCTCTTTGCTTGTCCTCCATTTATAAGGCCGACATAGTTCGCCCTAATTTGCAGTAGGTGGTGATATCATACCCAAAAGATTCGCTCTCCTAATGGATATAGATTCTACCTGCTTGGTTGGATTGGGCTACTACCTAAATTTAACTTGACTCGACTACCTAAATTTAATGTATTTTAACAAATATAACCTCTGTCTGTGCTAAGTTTGCCCTGTCTATGCTAAGTTTGCCCTATTTAGCTATAGGCGATGATATCATACTGGCTCTCATAGTGGACATAAATTCCGCCTGCTTGGCAAAATCAAGCATCACTTCTTTCACTCCATCGGATTTACAAAATCGATCCATCCATACGCTCAACAATGGCATTTTCTCTGGATCTATTAAAACGCCATCGGTAGCCTTCTCGAGGCCTTTGATAATCGCCGACAAACCACCCAATGCAATGTCAAACAAGTCAATCTGATCCCCTCCAAAATACAGTTTTCTTGCGAAGCACTGGTTGGTTCATAGCGCTTCCTGTCAAAAGAAAGTTTGTAACGCTATTTTCCACTGCTTTTTGTAGCTGCTCGCCATGGCCAGCGAAAACTCCTCGCAGACATGGATAGAACTGAGGGGCACACATTAAAACTATGAGTATATTGGTTATTGAATAGGAAAATAATATTTTTAACTTTCCAAGACACAAATAGCAGATAAGGAAAGGATCGATGAGATAAGTTGGTACTTCTTTTATCTTGTTGTTGGACTGAACCGAAAATCTCTTCACCTTCAAACATGCCAACATCGCATCTTAATGGTGGCTCTAATTATTCCTGCGTCGAATGTTGAATGCTTATTCTGCTAGATTGGGTTCACAAATTTAGGTGTTGAGGATTCTGAGGAATTGAGAAAACTGTATTATAGTGTAATAGTTGCAGATATCCTCTATGACCTGGAAGAGGATCCTTTAGAAAAAACATTACTGAGGCATATAAATAAACACGGCTAGGAGAATAACAACCAGCCATTGGCTTGAAGTGTTTAAGACACATATTGATTTGCAGCGTCGCACCAAAAGAGAAACCCATTTGTTGTCAAAGATGGGGTAGATGAATCTTGCATCTAACAACTTTTGCAGTTCTTCTTTGACAATGTCCTTGAGGGCTGGATTCATCCTCCTTTGAGGTTGCCTAACTGGCTTACAATCTTCCTTGATATAAATGGAATGCAGGCGATTACTAAGAATGAATTAAATTACCCTATCATCTACAGAGGCAGCCCAGAAACGAGCAATGGCTCGATCATATGGAGTTTTGGTAATTCTTGCGAACAGGGTTCGATTTCAGCAGCAGCTCGCTCTTAGCTCTGAGATTCTCTTCTGCGAACTGGTAATCGATACCTTTAAGAGAATGATCCAGGTGGATATTGGTGGCCACCTGCCAAGTCCACCTGGACCCCCACCATTGTCTTTCTCAGCATTTTCAGTTTCCTTAATTGTAGCACAACTTACTATTTTTAGCAGTTTTTTGGGTCCTGAACTTCCGGAGCCGTTTTGAGGCCCTAAACGACGTTTTTTGGGGAATCCAGGGGCAACATGGGTCCATGCAATGGACCGATGTTGCCCATTCCAACAATGATAGTGCTCGAATAGATCTTTCTAATGAGCTATTGTACGCGTCAAACGGAGATCATATGCTAAAGTTACAACCTCGAGAAGTTGATGTACCAACTTACCCCCAAACGGGGCCCACAGTTTGGCGTTTCATCTCCTAGGGTTAGGTTTTGGAATGTTAAGGGTTTTTCATTGTTTCTCAACAATAAATAGGCCTTGGAGCCTCATTGTAACACAGTTCAGAG
>APFE031574447.1:0-22138 GCA_000404065.3 Pinus taeda | reverse complement strand
TTGTCCCTCCGGGGGCAAGGATATATTTCTTTCTAACCTTCCTAGTTCAACCTATAGCTATGTGGTGCTGGCTTTTCTTGCTTGTATTGACCGGCTACCTTCCTTATTCTAATTCTAACCTTGTGCTTCTTCCCTACCTTCTTATCTTCCTTCTTAGCGCTTATTTATAATAGGATTGATTGGTTCTTAGCGCTAGATTGGTTAATGAAAAGTACCCGGTACAGACGCAGAGAGAGTGAGTCTTTCGCTTTGATTGGAGAAAAGAGAGTTATTCCGGAAAGCACTGGTCGGCGCTTATCAAATTACAGTCTTGCGCTTAGCGGTAATTTACCATAGCTTGTTGAATCCAACCCAGTGGCAACATGCAGGTAGTAGCGTCCCGTAGTTGCTGCCTATCCCTCATTAAACTACTCGCCAAGATACCTTTTTCCAATCCATCCTTCTATCTATTAAGCTATAAAGATATAATAGATCGCCAGTGACACACAGTGTGTGGGCCCGGGCTCTGCAGGATACATAAGTAGCGTAATTACGTATATAACGAATGAATGCATATGACATATATAATGGCATATCTTATTTGTATCGATATTATTTGGATTGATCTGGGTAGCTCGATCCATACGAGCTAAAGCGTTATTACATATATAATTATTGCATTTTCTGCTAACTTGAAATAGCGTACCATACCAGGATTACTTGGTCGGATATAACGGGAGAGTGCTTGTCCTCTACTTCGATAAAAGACATATTCCCCTCGATAAAAGATCGCTGCCCCCCCATCTTTTCACCGGGCGAAGAGATCGTATTGGCTCCTTCCTCGGCGGGATAGGTAATAGTGATACCCAGAAGTTTCTAGTGGTACCAATCAGAATTTCTAAATTAAGGTATTAGTGTAAAGTCATAATAGAACTCGTGCTTTACCCCCGACTTCTGGCTTGAAGCAAGGCATGTGTGGGCATAACAAAGGTTGGGTAAGCAAGGCACTTTGTGTAGGTTGGTTAATTCCAGCTGTAAATAGAAGTTCTATAGCAGTACCCAGTGGATTAATTAATCAAGTGTATAGGGAGTTATAGGTCTGAAGGTGGGTAATTATCCGTAGCAAGTAGTATAAGTAGGAGCAGATCCATAGCAGTACCCAGAAGGTGATATGTGGTACCCAGAAGAATTCATAAGGCAAGGGATTTATGTGGTGAATAGCGAGAGTGTCGTGTCTACTCACGATTCCTGGCTAAATGAATTGGTTTATAAGGGATAAAGGCACCTTCCTCCGTCTATCCATATCCTGGGGTGAAGACAGTAAGAAAGAGAAGGGCAAGGTTGATCCCGTTACTACAAGAGAAGTCTATAGCAGCAGTACCCACTTATTTGACTAAGTGATTCATTAAGCAAGTAGGGCTACCAGGTCTAGGTATTCAGGTGGGTTAGTTTGGAAAGCAAGGTAGGTGTTCCCAATTTGGTTTTCTTATCGATGGAAGTGGTTACCAACAATGGTTACACAATTCAGGTTCGATGAAGTTACTTGCATGCATCAGGTAGGTACAATGCATGTCGAGTTAGATGTTTATGCCGATTGGCGTTGGCAATAAATAGCGATGGAAATGAGCAATTAACGATGGAAATAGCGTTGGCAAGGGCAGATATACACATGAAACTTTCTGTTTACCTGCCCAGCTCGTTCTATCCGACTACCCAAGTACAACATGCCATACGCATTTCCTCTTGCCCCTTTCTGTCAGCCCGAAACAGACTACACTGGTACGGGGGGCCCCGATGCTAAACATTATCTCAGCAGCTTAGAGCTTGGTTACACAAATGATGTTATTCGATGAGGGATGATGATTTCTACCGCGAAGCAATGATCGCTACAGCTTGCCCCATTATTTGGATCGCTACCACTCGATACAACATCATACGCCCCACATTAGGAATGATACCGCTCGATACCCGCGATCACCGGATTTACATTGCGACGAGAAAGACACCGGTGCATGCTGCTACGATACACATTTTGCGATTCCCAATAGCCACACGTATCCCCACGAACATAGCAAATTTGACCATCTACGTTCTTATTCTTACTTATTCCGACGCGGTGGACAGTGAATCGTCCGCCCGTTGTATCGTCCCCCTGAATACGCGATCAATCGAATCAATGAGTTACTATCTTGTCGGTGCCACCTCTCTCTTACAGGCACTTCCTTCCTAGCGTGAATGAACTATGTTTCTAGGGATGATTCCAAACAAAACAGGTGCCATCGTAAGTAACGCATTTTGAATCAAACCGAGTCACTTCAGCTCCGTAGGGTGAGTTGGAGGTTCGAGGGTCGAGATCGAGGTGGGGAGGTACTCGAAATATATACTATAACCATATGGAGCCTTGGTAATGTGGTTACCTGAGTGGGCTAGATGGAGGGAATGAACATGCATTATATATGATTATTAACTGCTTTAAGTTCATATTACATTCAGAAATAGCCCCACATAGCAGAGATACATAGCTCCCCTACCAGCCAGACATAGAAGATCTCCCACCACGTAGCACCAGCGCCACAGCCCACATTGCAGCAGCCATACGCAACAGGCAGAGAGGGAGGGACCACATAGCTGATTTACACGGAGACCACCCGACATAGCCAGTAATAGCTACCGGGCATAGCCAGTTGTAATTGCTTCAAGGTGCGGTCATTGTCTAGAGACGGGAGGCCTAGCCGCCTTGACAGTCAGAGCTAGATAGGTCCTATTCAGATCTGTAGACTGTCAGAAATATGTATAAGCAATATATGCCTGGTATGCTATCTGTTTCTGTGAGCTATGGGAGTAAGGCTATGATAGAAAGAGGTAAGGGTAAGAGGTAAGAGGGCCTTCCGTAGGTTCTTTGTAGAGGTCGAGAGAGAGGTTGCGTCAATGTAATGTAGAGGTTCGAAGAATAGGTTCTAGGTTCAATTTGTTTGTATGACCGTCCCAAACCAAATAGCCGCCTAGTCCATAAACCCACCAGTCCAGCAATGACTGTTTCCATCCCAGCTAGGAATCGAGATGCGTGGGGAATATATAGGGGGCCGTTTTCTTGCTTGCTCTTCCCGTTCCGTCAAGCGCTTTATTGAGACGAAGGGAGCCGGCGCTTGTAAGACTGTGATACTTACTACGAGTGATACTTTGAATGGTACTAATCCTACCTACAACCAATCTATACAAGCTATCTAGCCATACAAGCTACCTATACATCCTATCACCCACACAACAATACATACCCATCGAAAGAGAACTCACCTGACAAGCTAGACTGATCCCAATGAATTAACCATACAAGCTAGATAGACTTAACTAGCCCTACATCCCTGCTAGTTAACCCCAGAACCCTACCCATCAATCATACAAGCTATCTAACCCCCTACCCAGAGGATATGAGACCGAGATAGCTACTGATGAGACCAGCTAGCTACCCAATCAACCAGACATACACTTAGCATACACTTAGGTACAGGGATAGCTAAAGGTATAGATACAAGTAATAGAGGTACATATAGAGGTGGGACAACTACAGTTGATGCTTCCTTTGCTTTTGGCTTTCTAACCTCGGGAGATGTTGGGCGAGGTAGCGGGTCAACCACCGGTGATACTGCTTCTCAGTCAACTGAATCTGTAACTCAATTTGCTGTTGGTGGATATGCTTCTCATGGCACAAGATGGGACACTACCTTATGTATCTGTACACGAAGACATGAACCTAGAACAGGGGGTATGCTGCATATAATCTATAAATAGTCCAAAATTGCAGCAAACGCAAATCTGAAGGCGAGCGATCCCTTGACCTTAGCTACCCTTTCTCCTGCTTGAATCCTTTCTGTTGTTGCTTTAACCTGGTTTATAGAATCTGGATCCACTCGAACAGAGACTTTCGGTAAACTCAATCAATTTTTTATTCAAGTCAATCAATTGCCTCTGCTTCTTACGCTGGTGAATCAATGGGTTTTGGTTCTTCAACCGTATATGCCACTGGATGATCTGCTGGGTAATTCACTGGCTCCGGATCAATTGCACCCGGAACTGGGTATGGATAAACAGGGTAAACTGATGCTACCGAAGAAGCTTATGCCTATGTAAAGACACCAGAGGCGCTTGCATTACCAATAACAACATAAGCAGCTTCCCCACAGCCCTTGCCTTATAGGAGAGAATCTCTCTTCCAGTCAAAGGTTGTTTGATGAGGGTGCGCAAGCAGGCTCGACCACCGGGCCGCCATCGCCCCTACTCCTTCATAGAGGTCACTCACTCATTCCGACCTTAGTGACTTATTTGAGAGGGGCCACCCACTAAGCATCAAGGAAGGCAGTAATTACCACCAGAAAATGGCATATATTATTATATTTGTTCATTATATTATATATGTTAACATCTATTTTCAAAGGCGGAACCACCCTGAATGTTGGGGGAGGTGGGTCGAGTAGGGAGTCTCGAGTAGAGATAAAGGGTAGGGATAGAGAGTAAGGATCTCTGCTCTTCCCTGTATGAGTGTAGTGCCCGCTTCAATAAAGGCAAATTTGGGTGTGCGCTGTGCTCTGGTCTGGGATGAACAACTATAACTATAGTGAGTGGATTCATTATACGTTATATGAGGGGATGAGGAAGAGTCTGTTCCTTTGGCTTTGATGCGCCTCGGCCAACCAATCAAGAATATTCCCCATAGGATGGCTAGAGAACGTAGAGGTGGATTTATGCATAAACCACCGCATCGTTATATAATGCAATTACCTGATCTACCCTAGTGATGGAATAGGGCGACATGAAGGTCTCACTCCCAATCAATGGGTAAGTGACTGGGTTCTCTTCCTTGGTACCGCATCATATTATAATAAAATAGATCAATATGACTTTTGTCTCTCTAAGGAATGGTTCATCGGTCGGGGTACAATGGTGAGTTCATGGGGGTATGGAACTGGATCTGCGACTAAGGGCTTTGGAACTACACCTGCCTCTGATGCTGCTACCTTTGCTGTTGGATCCGCTACCAATAGCTGGTTAGCACTCGAACAGAATCCAGGATTCAAAATGGGGCTGGAACTAGGTGAGATGCTAATGCTTCATCTAATTATCCCACCCTTATTGCCTGCCCACTTCAACAGGCTCTCGAACAGGGTCCACCTATGCCTCCATTTCTGATGGGTAAACGGGGCCACTGCTACTTCCACTACTGTTTATTAGTCAATGAGGTCAACTACCTAGGTGGCACTATAAACCCCCTATTCCTAGCTACAGACTGATCAAAGTAGCACCTTTCATCATTCCATCCATCTCATTCTTGTTTCGCTCAAGGCTACAGGGAAGCACCCCAATTTCGAGTGGTGAAGGATCTTCCTTTAGCTCCGTGGACCTAACTGCCCTTGTTACTGGTGCATCTGCTTGTTCGGATGTTGGTAAGAAACTGCCTTTGGTTTTGGATTCATTTCACCCGGTCCTGCTCCTGCTACCCTTGCTTTAGCTTCCTTTATCTATGCTCCTAGTGCTGGTGGTTCTAGGTCAACAAGGTCAATCTCCTTTCCTGCTGCTATCTTTACTGCTCCCATTTCAAGCGTTGCTACGAGTCTCAATCTCGATCCAGAAGGGCTGCTACGGGCTATCGAACTAAGGGCCCTATATTATTTAGGGGTCAATCACTATTCATATGTGAGGGATCTTACTCTGCTGCCTACTATGCCCCTATCTATGTCCCAGTTACTTCATAATAATCTGCAGCTAGTATAGAATCTGGATCTGCCTGAACTTCTGCAACTAAAGCTGTCTTGGCCTGCTGCTATGCCTTGTCCTTCCCTGTCATGTGTTTACAGATAATATGGATATATAGGGGTTCACTCTTTCTTACATTCGTGGTGAAACCTTCTCGGAAGTGCATTAGTCATCTCTTGTAGCTGGTCTTCATTTGTTGTGCGAACAAAAAGCTATGGGTCATAGGCCACAAAGCTGGGCAGGTTTATGGTGCTCTCCGGTCATTGTATGAGCGAAATCCATCATTAGTTGGAAAAGCAACAGAGTAAACATCCTTTCGATTAGTTACAAAGCCAATTTCATATCCAGTAGCATAACTCCCCGGTAGGGATAATTTATAAGTAGTAGCATGGATGGACGGGTAAGGTAGTGAGATAAGACAGGAGAAAAGCCAGCATCCTTATTGGTAGGGACAGATCCAAGCGTGGATTAACATCCGGGCACAAAGACGGATCCAGCCCCAGGTGAGTTTGACCAGGTTATAGCTTCTCCACCGGCGGCATCTTGTCCAGAAGAAGCAACAGAGGCAAAGACATTGAAAGTAGAGGCTAGGGCAGAGCTAGTTGATTGAGTTGAACCAATCGAAGTTGACCGAGAACCCATTTCAGTTTACCCATAGGTAGGGGCCATAGAGGCGGGGGGTCGAAGTTAAGGCAGATTTAGGAGTCTCAAAGCAAGCATCAATAAGGGTGTGGGCATCCCCTCGCTTGGTTCCAGCGTTTTCGATATGAATACCCCGACACCATGAAGAATTCTGGGAGTAATACTATCAACATCCACCAAGCTAGGGGTACGGATCTACACTGATATAGCTCTGCCATTCCACCGACCCATTCAACCAAGACACTGGGATCAAGCAATCAATAGGATAACATCCACCATGCAGCTGAAGAACCAATTGACCGAGAAGCAGATCCGGTTCCATATTGGGATCAATACCCAGTTATGGTTCAAGCAGCAGAGAAGGTGATAGTAGCGGGAAAGGAAGCAGCATAGCCTATTGAAGTTCAAGATATGGAACTGAACAAACCTATAGATAGATACACACAGGACCTTCTCGCGCATTATATTCATATATATATGGATATGGCCTTACGAATGGCCTTACGAATGCTTTGTATGAGTCTGCCCCTTTACTTACCTTTGGCGGCCCCCTAAACCCTTCCCCTCCGGTTGGGGCTTGCACTTGATGCTATTATTACTTATATAAGATTATAGAAGATTAGGGTAGTTATGTCTATGCCCATGGATGTAGGTCAGTTAGTAGCTTGGCTTGGTTGTTCGATGGAGGAGTCAACAAGGCTTTATCCATGTATTGGGGTGGGGGCAAGTCAGTCTTCTTCCCCGAACCATTCATAAGGAGAACAAGGTGCGGCAACCCTCTATGGGCTGAACCCCAATATAATAGTAGAAGGAGTTCCGTGGACAACCCTTTAGCAGGATACCCATCCTTCCTTGCCCGATGCGGACAAGTAGTTCCTTCCTTGCTCTCCTTTTGTCAAGCAAGCTTCCATTCAATTTACTTTGCTCTCTCAAATAAGTAAAAGGCGCGGTCGACTGCCCATCCCCCTTATTGAGATGATGCGGCCTTTTAGTCGGAGTTCACCCTCTCCTTGACAGCGAGTGTGTCTATCCTTGAGCTTATTGGGTGTGGCATATGAATGAGTGAGCAATTATTCCTCTCCCATGGTCGAGAGTTAATTAGGCTCACCCTCACCCATTATGATGATTGGCGCGAATCATGGCGGCCTTTAGCATCGAGCCCCTCCGTCCTCACCCTACCGGCCTCTCGTTGACAGTCGAGTTACTAAGCACCTCACCACGGAATAGTGAGTGACTCCGTCCCTTGAGCTTAGGGTGGCCCCTCTCAAATAAGTAACTAAAGGTGGTCAGCCATCTCGATCCGGATTGGGTGAGGGTAAATAGTGGTCGAGCCTGCTTACGCATTCTTTCTCAAAATCTCTTTTTTATAGGTCCGATGAAACATAAGCTTGCTCATTGTGGATCTAAAATGAAGATTATTCCTGAACTATGCCATTTCCTAAGCTTTCTCCCCATAATCAGAATGGTGGAGCGATACTACTACTACCGCGCAGATATAGACCGGGGATCATGGGAACCTGCCCCATGAAAGAGAACCAGTAGGGGTTTGGAACTATCATCAGGTTAGGTGAGTTAAGTGAGGCCTTGATAGTAGGCCACCATAGAGTAGTTTCTCCCCTTGACTAGGCACGACCATATCATCATGAGCTTTCCCTCCAAGTTCAGTTCCCCCATGAATTGGGTTGGGCTGGGACATTTCCAAAACATATCCCACCAGTGTCGACATCATATTTGCTACCAACTAAGTGTCCGCTAAATAGGGGTCAGTGCCCAGGAGTTATATGCGTGAAAGTCCTTTCCAAAATGTTATGGAGCGATACTACAACTGTTGATGAGGTTCCACAACCGCCGATAGGAGAGGTTCCACTACTACGCATATGGGTTGGCACCACTCAGGGAAGGTGAGAGTAGTTATAGGCCAATAGTGGGTGAGTTTTTGTCATCATAAAGAAGGTACGGTATGGTAGTTAACAGTTCCCAACTAGGGCGTTACTACATACAGCATGAGAGTCATGAGAGTACGCAAATCCATTAGGTGTATCCAGCATGATAATCCTGTTGTTCAAAATAGGTAGATCTCCTTAGCACACCCATTCCTCAATACTTCTGCATTTGGCATTTTGCCAGTGTCAAAACCTCATTTTGATGGATCCAATCAAATCTCCCCATCATCATCTATGGGCTAGTACTCAAGCAAATTATGAGCTACACTATCTTCTGGCTTTGCACTATGTTAGCATGGCCTTCTAGGTGTGATAGTGTGTTGTCTCCTAGAGCTCAAATCTGCTATAACTTATAACTCCATATAGAGATGACCCGAAGGGCCTTTACCGAGGTACGAGGTAATGGTTGTCCATTTGAGGTGTAGATCCCCTTCCTTCTAAAGGTGCAAGAGCTCCATATCCTCAGTCCAAAGTGTATAATTCCCATAGTGTGGTTGGGACAATGAATTCCAAAGCTATTCAGGTTCCCTACCCAGCCAGGTAAGTTCGTGAGAAGTTAGTTAGTTAGTTTGGTAACGTCCAACATGAAGTCCCATGTGGGAGGTCATTGGGCATTACCAGCATTAGATTCCTGAGTTAGTAAGAAGTAGTGCATATATGATGAGCATTATGAGAAGGTCCAGATAGATAAGAATCAGGAGCGGCCCCTCCCCCTAGGTGGTTGACATCAATAATTTCAATAACTTCCATTTATCCATTTCATCCATTCACTTGTCCTTGAGATGGGGATCTCCTAGCTAGCCTTCGCCTACTTTTCCGAGAGTAAGGAGAACTAAGTTCCCCTGTTTGGTTGGGTTGGGACATTTCCAAAACCTCACCCCCCATTATAATAGGAGGGCCTCAAGCGACTCACTCCGGGTCTTGTCATTTTTCTTTTTTCTATCCAATCAGATTCTGTCAATGCATCTATAGCTAAGCAAGCTAGCCTTTATCGAATGCAGTATCGATAGTGCTCACTCTCCCCGCTGCTAGCGCAGGGTCGACTACCTAGCTTGACTGACTTAACGGAGCATAAGTAACACTCCTCCCAATGAATCAATGAGCATAAGCAGCCGTCACACCTAGTCTATAATCACTTGCCATCTATAAGCAAGCTACGAGGTGCTCTATATTTATTACCGAGCGGAAACCACTTACAAACTTCTATAAACAAGCAAGCGACATCGAACTAACAAGCGGATGGGAAGGAAGAATCAGCGGCCAAGTCGGGTAAGGAGGAATGGCAGGAACACGTGGGGAAGAGGTCTAGACAGCTCTCTGATAGATCATGACATCTCCTCAACTTGCAGAGCACCCCCAAATACGACTCCAGAAAATAATCCATGCTAAAGAGCGAGAAAGAATAAGCATACCTGTTGGAATAAAAGAATCCATGCTAAAGGCAGTGTCCTAGCCCACACCTCATCTTGCAACGACTCTACCTCCTACCCTCGGCAGGGAATTACACTCTGAGATTCCTTTGAAGATCCAGAGATCCCCATGCTTTGTTCTATTAGAGAGTTCGAGTGGTCTCCGATAGACAGTAACTCCGAGTACAATCCCCTAACTCTGGTCCATATGGGTGGTACATGTGAGTCATCTATCATTCTGAGGCGTTTATCGCTGCTTCTCTAGATAGGATGGATGGGATCGTTGGATTGAACCAATGGGATGAATTAGATCACTGGATTTTTGAGCTGGCTTTGAATTCATTAAGGCATTGATTGGCCAATCATTACTTGCATCGCTCATTACTGGCAGGCGCTGGTCCAAGAAACAAACAGGTTGGGGCTGGTCAAATCTGGATGGATGGGTCTCTCTTCCAAACTGGAGATAATTAACTTGACGGCGGGCTTGCCACTGGCTAAATTGATGGCAACGGGCGGCTGCTGGCTAGATGGTGGCTAGGGGGTGGGCAGAAGAATGATTGCTGGCTTACCTAGCTGGGATGAATTAGATCGCTGGCTTTGGATTGCTTGCTTTGCTGCTAGACCTGGAACAGGTACTCCAACTAGTTATGCTACTTATGCTGGATAAGCTAGATCTTATGCTTAATCGACATCAACAGCTGCATTCCAACTGGTTCTTAAGCTACTGGATATGGATCTCACTATGGAGATGGGTATGGATCTTGATCTGGTTAAGATGCTTAAACGTGCGCTTAAACCTATATATACTTATGGATCATATACATAAACAGCTTCTGCTGGTATTGCTGCTAGGTCAACGACTGGATCTACTGGATAAAGCTAAGCAACTGGATAACCCACTGGATCTACTTGTGCTTCACCGACTGCTTAATTGACTGAACCTTGAAAGGGGCTTCATCGATCTCTGCGTATTATGCTCTGCGTATTATGCTGCTGTTCACCTTACGTCCAACGTTCAACCTACAGTTATCATCACATCCAGTTGGTCACAACACAACACTGTTACGCCTCCAGTCCACACAGTGAAATCGCATACCCGAAATGCTTAGATCGACCTTGCGACCTCCCCCCCTGAGAGAGAACTTCAGCGATCTTACTGCTGCCTTCGACCTGATCGAGACTTCGATTTATGATATCCGGATCTAGATTTATACCCGGATGGATCTCTCTTACCTGGATCTAGCCACCTGAGATCGAAGATCTTTATACCCGGCTGGACGTATCTAGATTTATACCCGTTTCTCTATCTCTCCCTCCTAATCTTAGATTGACCTCCTAAACCTTTTCACCTCACAAAACAGACCACCCATTGCACTCATCGTGAAGCATAGAAACCGTACCACAGTGAACCACAGTTAGTTACACCTGATGCAGTTCCCCACCTAACTGCTTGCTGATCAATTGAACTTGCTGCTTGCCGAAGGTGGTATCTCGCCTTATCGATCTTGCTATCCCTGGAGATGAAGATGAGCTTGCCTGTGCTACGGGTTTTCACTGTGGTGTCACGATGGGGGCCTTCTCCTGTCAACCAGTCAGTGGTGGGGCCTTTTATCCCTATGGGTATGATATTGAACGGGGTATGATATTGAACGGGGTCTGGATTGAACGGGTCCTTCTCTCTCTCATCTGGTGGTAACACGGGGAACATAATCTCTCGCATATGGTGGGTCGACGAATGGGGGTGCTGGGTGGGCTATTTTTTGTGACCAATCTAGTGATCAAGAAACAATAGCAACTATAATTGATTCGAGCAAGTAAGCAGCATCTATCACTCATAAACACATAGAAGCTCTGGGTGTATCGATGTATGTAACGATCGTTGCCATTGCATCCAGTCTCGATGTAGGAACCTATTGTTCCGTAGGGGTAAGCTCCATCCCGGGGTATGTGGGAAATATCCTTTCCATTGATGGGTAACATCTTGATTGTCTGGGAGCTTGGGGAACATATCTTTTCTCGTCCGGTGGAAACTTGACATATCTTCTCTCGTCTGGTGGTAACGTGTGGTCCTTTCTTCTCTTCTCAGCCAGTGATGGGGTCCTTCTCCTCTCCAGTGATGGGGTCCCTCTCTCCTCTGGGGGTAAGTACATATCTTCTCCCGTCTGGTGGAAACATGGGAACATAATCAATATCGTTCGGCGTATCAATGGTGAAATGGGTGTATGGTATAGCTCATCGTAATGAGTGTGATGTTCATAGCTAAAAGGGAGGTGTGTTATGCTATAGCTAAAAGGGAGGTGTGTGACTCACTCACAGTGTTGACCCCATACCATGTGGTTTTTTTGTGGCAGGTATCCAGTGATGGGGAACTCCTCTAATAGTCTGGGGTTAAGTACTTCTCTCGCGTATGGTGGGTGGATGACTCATATCCTATCCCCTGGCCGCACCTTCCTTCCGGCCAGCAGCATCAGCAGAATAGTCTGTTATCTATCCGTGCCAAGTTGGTGGGTGAACTCAATCAATCTCTCTCATAGTCTGTTAGTAAAATGTATCGATCAATATGCTCATATGTAAACAACATGGCTCAATCCGATGTATTCCGGTGGGAACTTGGGGGACTTCTCCTTCTATCTTGGCCATGGATGGGGAACTTATTTCTTGTTTGTTGTTGTGAACTTGGCTCAATCCCTCTAATCTGTTGAGAACATGGGAAACTTCTCTTTCTTTCGGGTATGTAGGAACAAAGGACCCCCAGCAGAAATAAGTTGAGACAAGCTGTTAACATATGCGATATAAATATGTAAACCAAGTTTACAACATACGCAATAAAGAGTGAGGTTACCCATCGTTACTACCCCGAGAGATAGGAGATTTCCCCCCATGTGCCATACGAATGAGAGAATGGCTAGACGTGTTGCTAGAGTGAGTTACCTAGAACGTGGGTGGGGCAAGGGGTGAATAACATGGATGGAGTGTTGTTTTCATCTATGTTCCCGGCCGGGTCAAGGCTATGTGCGTTGAATGGTTGGCTTAGTGCAGTTTATGAGTGGCTTCTCTGAAGGGCTTCTGTGAACGGATTCTTTGAATGGCTTCGTGCAGCGAATGAATGGTTGGTTTCTTTCTTTAGAATGGATTTTTCTATGTGTTGTGAATGAACAGCTTATGTTAACCTTCTCCATGTGAACAGCTTTCTATTTGCTGTGATGTGAACGGCTTCTATGTGCTGTCAATGGCACGTGAGTTTCCCCCATGTTCCCAACAGACAACGAGAGAAGAAATGGCCCTCCACCCAACAGATGAAAGAGAAGGACCTGTTCAATCATAATTGCCCGTTCAATAACACGCCATACCCAAGAAAAAAGGAAAACATAAACATTGCTTACGTATACGGAACACGGGTTCCTACCTCGAATGGAAGGAATAATCACGAAGCGTGGTATATATGAGGATTCGCAATTTGATATATCATACGCCATTCATAGCCAACCACCAGTCATAGTCAGTCTCATTGCCAGAAGGTCTAGCCATAGGATCAGTGCCAGTGGGTCAGCCGATAGTTGATCATCGCCAGTCAGAGCCAGGAGGTCATTGACAGCCGGTCAGTGCCAGAAGGTCAGCTGATAATAAATCCTCTCCTTATATTGAGAGCCTTGCCGGCCCTTGATGCTTATTTGGTGGGGGGGCGGTGGTCTCGAGCGTGCTCCGCATCCTCTCCTTATTAGTCGAGCCTGCTTACGCATCCTCGCCAGTGGGGTCATTGCCAGTGCTCATTACCGGAAGGTCAACCGATAGTGGATCACCGCCAGCCGGGTCATTCCAGTTGATCATTGTCAGGAGGGAGATAAGCCGATAGTCGATTAGAGACAAGAGGTAAGAGCCAGTGGTCAACGATAGACAACGAGCGGTCGACGAGAGCTAGGTGTCGATCACTTGATGCCAGGTGGCGATGTCTTCTTTTGTCTATCTGTGAACCGATGTATTCTTGTCCTACCCCGATAATGGGTTCCGGGTAGATAGTAGATAGCAATGGAATTGGCCCTTGATTGGATCATATAGGAGAAGCGGAATTTTCACCATTATCTAACTGAACAAGCAATAACTGGAAAATAGGAGGCCGGGAAGACCAAGCCAAGCAATAGGTAAGATGGACCAAGCAACGGATGAGGTTAGTAGGGTACAACCAATAAACTGAGCCAATAGATAAGTATCCATTCCCAACCCTTTTGTATGAGTGAGATATGCCACCGGCAATAGATGAATGTCGGTCCCGTCCCTCTCTAAGGAGGTCATCTGCATGTAGCTATTATATATGTCATTATGCCATGAATGAGAGATCGATTTCTTTCCCTTCTCCCATTTCTTCAAGTCATATATTATATATGTCATTATGCATGAATGAATTATATATGTCATTTCTTTCTTTCTTTATTGATTCATGCACATGACTGGTTCATGACTGGCACCATCCTTCTTGACTGGCCCAGCTACTAGGCTTCTCTCCTTACAGGCCCATATGGGATGGGTTTCTCTCTACTGGCTCATTGGAGAGAGCTCTAAACTGAATCAATTCTAGCTCGCCACAAATGCATCTGAACTAGGCTTACTCCGGAGAGGGGCTATTAAGCCGTTATAGTCATCTGCGATAGTCTCCAAAGGTCACACCTAACCGTGCGGGTCAACCGAAGCCCTTCCATCTGATATTCCCAAATCGATGCTCCTTATGGGGGAATCATTTACTAGGTATACGGATCAGATGGATGTTGGGGAGAGGGGGTTTGGGATCAATATTTAGAATCAAGCACGTGAATCCTTGTGGAAGGGTGACAAGGAGGGTTATCAGTATCCCCCAAGGGGAATCCGGTTAATGGACAAGCCTGGAAAGGGAACTGATTGCTCAGAGAACCGAAACCACCCAAAAGGAAAGGCGTGCGAGTCCCACCTTGTCCCACGGATCCCAGAGAATTGGAATACTTCGAGATGGTAGGATCCAAGAAACCGAAGACAATAAGAGCCGGTAAGAGATGCCGGATCTAATGGAAGGAAGCACTACTAAGGGTTTAGACCAAAGCTTGCACTTTAGGCGTTTCCACCCATTCCTATCCACGGGCGGGGAACTCTACTTTATAAGGCATATGAGAAAACTGCTTCAATGGCTCTTTTTATGAAATTTGACCTCATTTTCCAACCATCGATGGATGGATTGGCCATGCACATGTTTGGTTAATAAGCTCATCAGAGCAAGGCCCTCGTTCAAAAACATGCACGTTACGGCATGGCAAGGCACGCGTTACTTACATAAATAAATAAGGAGGGCACTGGGCGTATTTGATACAGTAAATAAGGCGTTATAGGCGTACTTTATATAGGCGGATTTGAGACAGTTTGGTATTGTGTACTACTTTCTTTCTCCTTGGCCTTTTCTTATTTCCGGCCGAGCAATTGGATGTTATTTATTGTAGGTAAATACTTCCTTTCTTCATTAAGTAAGGGTTTCGTAGGGGAACCATAGCCCCTAAGGTCCTTATCTTTACCAGGCCATCCCTTACCTTATTCCTCTTCTACAAAAAGAGCTTGGATGGAATAAAGGTAGGCATATCATTACTTATGATATTCTTCGTCTATTCAATAAGACTTTGAAGTAAGGTTTCAATTTACTTATTGGGTGCCCCTCTCAAATAAGTAACTAGCATTGGTCGAGAGTTCGACAGGCTCACCCTCCTTAACAGTCGAGTGATGGTGGCCTTTTAGTTCTTCTCGTTCCTCCCTTTTGGGGCCACTCCCCCAAAAGAGAGTTGTTCGTCTCCTCACACGTTACCTCTCCCATAGGTCGAGAGTTCGACAGGCTCACCCTCACCCTGCTGAACCTTGGTTTACTTATTTTGTGGGGGGAGCAGCCCCCTAAAGAAAATAAGTATCCGGAGGTTTTGGATTACCACCAACCAAATGAACATAGTGGTTTTTCTATTCAAAATACTCCACATTATAGGTTTGAAACCCTACACCTACCTTGATACAACACTTAACGGGTTGAGATACCCTCCCATCTATCTATGCTAACTATAAGGAAGGATGGGCGAGATACTATATGGGAGAGCATAGCGTGAAATCATAGCTGGTAGGAAGGTGGTGAGCATAGCGCGAACTATCATAGCAGGAAGGAAGAGGAGATTTCTTCTTGTCTTTTTTCGAACAGATGAACTCTTGTCTATCTTTGAACCCATAGGCCATCATTACCCACCAAGATATGCCAGTCAGCCCACAAGGCGATACACAGGATGCAGGTCTCGATCCACTGTCCCCAGGAGAGGAGGTGATTGTATGGGCCCACCAGTTCTAAATCCCCCATGCCCAAGAGGTAGTGGTTCTAAGCGCCTTAACAGTTATCATACCCCATGCCCAGGAAAGAGGAGGTGGGTGATTCTATGTGCGTTAGCCGTTCTAGATACACCGTTACCAGTTCGACGTGCCCAGGAAGGGAGGATTTTGGCTCTTACCTTAAACCCTTTACTTATGATCTATTTTGCTTCAAATAGATTTAGTGCATGACGGCCTTACCATAACAAACTGGTACCACTTTTGAATAATACGAACCTGCTACAATGCCTTTACCACTAATTAATTTCTTACATCACCACCTTCACTACCAGGTACTGTATCGGGTTTAGGACCTTACCGAAACTACCAGGAACTTTCTTTGGGTTAAGAACCTTTACCCACAGCCTCTACCATGAGGAGATAGAGAGAGATAGATGGTGGCATAGGCCAAGTAGGATTGGCAGAGGAACAACAAATACTACTGCTTGCCTACCGCCCTTTACCAGGAGCAGAGAGATATTTTCTTGTGGGGTGAGGCAGGTATCCAGGATTGGCAGAGCTTACCTTACAAACTCTGCATACTACCTTCTTACCGCCTTTCCTGAACAACATCGCCTACTTTCATGTTATGTTAGGACGATACCCACAGCTTTCTTACTTGATACAGTGTTTCGCGAGGCCCCTTCCCCACAGGACTTTGAGCGACCGCCTATTTACTGCTTCCCTTCGAACGATGACCACTATATCACTGGCTTTTGGGGACTTGCCTGAGATTTCTTACCGCTATATCTTGGGGGACTTACCTGAAAAGTATGACCGCTATATGCCTGGCTTGCCTTACTCAGGTGCTTCCTTGAGAACAACTGTCGCCTACTGTTGTTATTTGGGGCCCCCAATTCAACTCACTTACTTTAAATGAACGGCCACTACTTATACCTTGGGGAGCTTACTTAGCACGCCTTACTTATGACTTACCTGAGAACGGCCACCGCGTTGTCGTGCTTGCCTTACCTGAGGAGCTTGCTTGATAATGACAACTGCCCCCTGAATTATAGATTGGGTGGTAGTTCTTGCCTTCGAATGAACCATGTGTTTACCGCGTGGGTGGAGGACTTTACCCAAAACAACACAGACTTACTCTTCACAACTGGTGCTTGCCTGAGACATAGTTGTAGAATGCATTTTTCACAATCTATGAATGGAGGGCTTTCTTACTTGCTGGATTCTCTCTTGCTAGCTAGCTGGGGCGGAGGTCATCACTGGATGGCTTTGTCCGCTGGCTGGTGGTGACGTGATTGGCTAATTTCTTTATCGAAATCCCACTTTGATCATATCGATGAACCTAGATTTTTGGTCCAAAAGGTAGGAAATAGTGCCTTCAACATAGCCGTAGAATTTCTTTCTGGTCAACTCTTCTATGGCAGTGGTTAAGACTGGCTTTGTCCGGTAATTGCTGGAGGGACTAGTTGGCTCTCTTGCTGGCTTTCTTTTTGGCTTGCTTTGGTCTGGCTGGATGGCTTTGTATGGCTGGCTAGTGAACAGGCTAGCTGGGAGGGATTGCTAGGAATGGTTGGCTGAACTAGGATTGGGAGTCTTGCTTGCTTTGAGGCTAGACCAACCCAGCTACTGCTGGCTGTACGGAATGCCTAAGCTTTATATAACTCCGCCTCCTGAAAATGCTATATTAGGGAGGGGAATCTTGAAAAAACCTCCGCCTCAGGGGATTGGGGTGGGTGGGTAAATAGAAGACCATACAGAAGGCATGAAGTACATTTTCTCCCGGGCTGGTTACATTGTTTTCAACCGAGAAACAAAGAGAAACGTGCCCCCCAGCGCCCACCTAATATAGATTCTTTGATTCAGAGATCTGAGAGAGATGTACTACCTTTCCAGCTCTCGACTGAGAGATCTGTACTACCTTTACAGCTCTCAATCAGACCGAAACCAACTTTTCGGAGCCGAAGGACCGCCTGCCTTTCATGCTTGGGCAAACCAGCATCACGAACAAACGGAAAGGTGGGTACCTGGGGATTTGAACCCAAATTCACCCTTATTGAAAGAATAGAATTCTAACCTAGAGGTGAATCCTCCCCCAGTGGTCGAGCCATGCTGTAGCATCCTCTCCATAAAAAAAGACATCGAATTATTCCTAGATGTCATATATGAAAATGAAAAGAAAGTGATGGTGCGAAGCCGCTTGTCCCTCTGGGGGGCATGGAATTAGATCATTTTCTTCTTATTTACGCGAATGTACTTATTTCTCCCAAAGGAGATAGTCTGTGAAATATGATCAAATCACGAATTTCGCCATTGAATTCAAGATTGGGACTGGAACTCTTGGTTGACCTAGTACCGGAGGAAGGACTTCCGTTGTTATATACGTAATTTCGCCATAAAAAAGATGAGACAAATATTACGTTGTCGTAACAAATTCACAAATCTGCTCTGCACCCGGGAGAATGGCCGAAGAGAAAAGTTTAGGGTGGTTGGACCTCCCAGCAGCGATCCACATTTATCCACCCATACTCCTTGACGAGCGAGCCCCCCGAAGAGTGCCTAGAGTGGGTAACTCTACGAATGGGTATGAGGAGGCTTCCTTGAGAAGATAAGCAAGCCCGAATAAGTAACTGATGGCATGTTCATTCTATCTATATCAATAACTAGAACTATCTAGGGATACCGGCCTTAGGATAGACCATATAATCGTTCTGTAGCTACTTTCAAGCCAACAACCAAGACTGGTACATCGAGCTATGTAGCTGGCACCTATTGTACGGGTTCCGGCACTATTTACTAGCAGGTAACTACTATCCTCTATCCTCGTATAGGGGGCTCTTATGTATAGTAACCTATACTTGGCTAAGGTGAATCATCTTTTTGTGTAACGGTAATCTAGGTTACATTCCTTATCTAAGCATGCATAAGTAGATATAGACTAAAGTGTCCTAGGGTGGCTTAGTCAGGGCTAAATTGTGTTGTCAAGCTGCTAATGGGAGCCATTCAATGAAAGCCCCAAGGTTAGGCCGAACCTAGCTAGGCAAAGTGAGAGAGTCCCTTAGGTGGTCAAAAGGAAAACTAATACTCGTATAGGGGGCTATTTAGCGGTTAGGAACTTTGATCGTATGGGGAGCTATTATTCGGGTAAGGAACTACTCGTCTAGAGGGCTATTTAGCAGCGCGCAACTGAAGACTTGTACAGGTTGAGGTTGATCCCGGCTAGTTCTACTTTGTGTGGTTCAAGCCCCAGTGAATCCCAACAACTGTCCTTCCTTATCTAAGGAAGCATGTGTTTAGGAGCTAAAGGTGTTTGGCCACTTGCATTAGTAAAAGAATCTGACAGGGAGAAAGTTAGGAATAAGGTAGTAGCTCTTATCATTTAGGTGTGCCTTCCTTTCATTCAGGCAGTGATGTCTTCCTGAAATCTCCTCTCATACGGGCACTAAGGTATGTATAAAGAAGCTCACTTTATCCCAATAGTTCCTTGCCCCACTAGCCTCACTAACGGCTGGATACGTATGTATAAAGATCCTCACTTTTTTAGCAATGTTTCTTGTTCCTAAAGATATATCTCGTCTTTATCTCGTTCCTAAGGCTAACGGATCTCCTTTCTCTTAAGGTGTTCCTTAACGGAGCTAATGGATGCATATCTATTCATTGCCCCACTAGCTTGGCTATCACAGTATCCCCATCGGGCACTAACTAGTGATGCGTACCCGAATGGATGGCTTCGGTACTCGAGGCACTCCAAAGTAGTGATCCTTAGTTCGTTGGCTCACCCTGTAGGCTATGTGTTCTATCTATTCTATTGTATAAGTCAGTGACGACCTATGGGACCCCCAATTGAGACCTACTAGTGATGCCCTTTATGCTATTGAATGTATAGAAGATCCCACCTAAGGCCTCATACGGGCACGCCGCAATCTCCAAGGCAGTATCTTATATGTACTATCCCCACTAGACGTAGTATCCCCACTAGCTCATGCTCATGAATAGTTCCTTGCCCCTCATGATTTGTCCCACACGTGTATTCCTCCTTATAAAGGTCTGCAATAGAATATGGTAACCCCAAGGAAAGCTAATACGCTTCCCCATCGACCACGAGCAAGCGTTCCCCAACGAATGGAGTAAGAGATGTATGTGCTATAGATGGCCTAACTCAATGCATAAAGATAGAAAACCTTGGCAGTAAGAGAAAATATGTTACTTGTTAGAATACCTATTAATAGTAAAGGTGTAGTACAGATAGCCTATGAGTTACCGCTCCCGCTCCTCATGGCCATGTGAAAGTATAGAGCCCCTTTCAAGGTCACTGGTGAAAAGTTGAGCTATTGGTGTTGAATGTCTATACGATCACGTGTGAATATGCAAGCGTTGTGACCCACGGGTTCCTTGCCCTCCTATCGTCAGGCAAGCAATCCTTCCTTCTCAACCCGGAAGAAAAGGAGACTACTAACTCCACAGTACCCGACTTGCTCCCATTCACCTTAATATAAGAGAGGACAGACTTCACCGCCAAACCATTAATTAGAACTATTATATACATAATAAGACTGAATTCGAGATGCCGGCCATCTGTTATTAGAGATGGAGATGCCTTGAAAAGAGAGGATGCGAAGCATGGCTCGACCACCGCCCCCACCCAATAAGCCATTCAGGGCCAGGCAGGGTGAGCCGGCAGGGTGCGTAAGACACTCAACGGTCAGGAAGGGGCTCGGCTGCTGAAGCCGCCGACGCCATTGGGAGCTGTGCGACTCAAATCGAACCTATGGGAGGGTAACGTTGCCCCTCTCAAATAAGTCATAAGAGAGAAACTCTCTGGGGAGGGCCCCAAAAGGGAGGAACTTGAAGAACTCAAAGAGATGGCCCATTTTACTTTGGGTCACTCCTTCATTTTGATGGGTGAGGGCTCGACTGCTGAAGGCCACCCATGGCCTGTCGAACTCTCGACCTATGGGAGAGGTAACGTGGTCCCTCTCAAATAAGTCGCTAAGATGAGCAACTCTCTTTTGGGGTAGGGGCCCCAAAAGAGAGGTCCGTCAGGGGCTCGACTGGTAAGGAGAGGTATGTTAGTGACTCAACCAACGCTAGTTACGTATTTGAGAGGACAGCAGCCCAATAAGTAAATTGATGAGAAGAACGTTGTTAAGGCCGCCATCGCTCTTTGGTTACTTATTGAGAGGGGCACCCAATAAGTAAAATGAACTGGTAGGGTGTGTAAGCACACTACGATGACCTTTGTTACTTATTTGAGAAGGGGGGCGCCATCGTCCCTACTACTTTATAGGTGGTCACTCACTCATTCGATAGGTGAGGGCATCGACTAATAAGAGAGGATCCAGTGGGTGGGGTACATTATGAGCTGCAACCCGATGGGAGGTACGTTATGACTCGACTAATAAGGAGAGGTAACGTTAGTGACGTGACCAGTGTAGTTAACTTATTTGAGAGGGGCACCAATAAGTTTAATGGGAATACGTTTAGTGACTCGACTATAAGGAGAGTAGTTAGTGACGACTGATAAGGAGGGGTACGTTAGTGACTCGACTGTATAAGGAGGCGTTAGTGACTCGACTTAGATTAAGGAGACTACGTTAGTGACTCGACCACGCTAGTTACTTTTTGAGAGGGGCACCCCAATAAGTACAATTGAGACGAACGCTCTAACTAATAAGACCTTTAGGGGGCATTTACTATTATATGTGAGGAGAGGGTCCCCTTTTTTTTTAGCTATTTGAGAGGGGACCACCAATAAGTCAAATTGAAATTGAAGAACTAAAGGCCGCCATCGCTTGACCAATGGGCCACCATCATGCCCCCGGTAGGGCCCGACCAACGGGCCGCCATAAAAAAAGGATAAGGAGATCGAAGGAGAGTGAAGTATTGGTCCAGGAATCAGTCTTGCTTGGGTACTATAAACTCTATATGCAGGAGAGAATGGAAGGGCTAACGGGTCTAGTTCTATCTATAGGTGGGTAGGTCTAGTCATTCCTTACAGTAGGTTCTTAATTGAAGAAGAGTATAATAGGCTCGGCCGGACCCCAATAGGGTAATAGGTGGTACCCAAATTCATAGGACAAGGCAATAAGTGAAGTAAAGGGCCCT
>APFE031574442.1:6626-17769 GCA_000404065.3 Pinus taeda | reverse complement strand
TGAGGAGTCCTTGCAACAAAGAATTCCCTTCTTATTCCATGTTCTTCACAAAAATCAAAAAATTCATCTGAGGTAAATTCCCCTCCTCAATCAGATCTGAGGCATTTGATTCTGCAATCTGATTGGTTTTCAACCAAAGCTTTGAATGACTTAAACTTTTCGAAAGCTTCATATTTATACTTCATGAGTCCTATCCAACACATCCTTGAAAAATCGTCAATGAACAATATGAAATACTCTTCTCCTCGAGGTGATCTCTTCCTAGTTGGACCACATATATCAGTGTGGACAAGTTCAAGTGGCCTGCTAGCTGATCCTTCCTTCTTAGGGAAATTAGTTCTGGTTTGCTTACCAATTTTACATGATTTCCATATTGTGTTGTCTGGAATTCTAATGTTAAGAAGATCACAAACTGCCTGATGTCTGCATGCTTTCCTTATCTGAGAGAAGCTAAGATGTCCCAGTCTTCTATGCCATAGCCAGTGTTCATCATTCTTGCTTAAGTAGCATTGTTGATGTTCTCCCTTGAGTGCGTATAAGTTATTTGGAGTTCTTATGCCTCTGATCACTGTTTTTCCTGTATCAACCTCACGAACAATACATCCATTCGATCGAAATATTACCTCAGTTCCTTGATCACACATCTGACTGAAACTCAATAGATTATTCTTTAAGCCATCAACATACATGACATTTCCAGCTTTGACCTTCTCCTTCAATTTCACAGAACCTTTACCTTTTATGAATGCAGGGGTGTCATTTCCAAAAGAGACCTTCTTTTATTTTTCTAAGGCAGTATATGACTGAAGTTTTTCTTTATTACCTGTCATATGTTTCGAGCATCCGTTGTCAATGTACCATTGATTTTCCTATCCTTCCACATATAAGGCTATCCCACAGCTTTCCGGTTGTGGTTCTTTCTTTCTCCATGTTTTGGAACTCAATGAAGCCTGCTCCTTCTGAATTGTTTGCCGAAACTTGCTTTTGCATTCAGAATCTTCATGACCGAAATTGTTGCAGATAGTACATTCTATTTCATTTTCAAGAGCAGAGAAGTTATTGTAGGTTCTTTTCATGATTCCTGTTATAATCCTTCTTTTTTTAGCTTCCCTAGTCATGATGGTATTATAGGCAACACATTGAGCAGCTTTATGACCAAAGTTATGACAAGAGAAACATTGGCCATTGAAGAAAATCCTGCAATTATCAAATCTACCATCCATATGATTGTAGTTTCCATCCATTCTTGAGCTAAATTGAGAAAGATTTACCTGTGGTTGGTTGAGGCTTCTGTTCATCCTTGAAGTAGATTGCCTCTGATTTACTTGATAATCTTTGATCATTCTTGAAGAAAATTGTCCCTGATTTACCTGATGATCTGCATTATGCTTTTGATTGTCAAATTTTTCATTTCTCCTTGTTGCTTCAAGATAACTTTTGGAGGTGGATGGCTTTTGTGTTTGCTTCTAGGCTTGAGATGCTTCTTCAAAATATCCGAGACCTGTCTTGATTAGAGGAGAACGTTGTACTTTGATAGTCTCATCCAAAGTTTCAGATCCTTTAGCAAATCTGAGATTAAGGGCTTTTGTTTTCTCAATTTCTTTTCTAAGTCCCACAATTTCACATTCTAACCCTTCATTGTGTTTATCTTTTTCAGCAAGTTGGACAGTTAGAGTATCTATAATCATGTTCTTTTCCTCTAAACAAACTTTAAGTTTAGCAATTTCTTCATAAAGACCTTCTTCATTTATAGCATCCAAGAAATCATCATCTTCAAAAGCCATCAAAAGTCTATTATCATTTCCTTGTTCATCTTCATCACTATTTGACAATCCATCACTGTCTTCATGCATTTAATAGCTCTTCTTATTCTGTCTTATGTTCCATCTAACAGGTTCCTTACCTTTGTCTAGTTTATCTTTATGTGGACATTTTGCAACATAATGACCGACCCTTCCACAAGCAAAGCATTTGAAAGGCAGCTTACCTCTGAATCTTCCAGTTCCCCGTTGAAGATTTTTGACAAAATTTGATTCTTCCTCTTCTTCTGACATATGTCCTGGCTCATAGTAATCTCCCTTTCCTGAAGCTTTGAATGTAGCTTCTCTTCTGTCTTATGGTCCTCTTTTTCTCATTTCGTAAGCAGTTAGAATTTTGTGTAATTGTGACATGGTAAGAATCTTTAGATTCTCCTTTTCTTTTATGGCAGAAACTTTTGAATCAAACTTAGGAGACAAAGATCTTAGAACTTTCTCAACCACAACAACTTCTTTTATTTCTTCACCCAAGTTTTTCATACGATTTACGATCTCATCTATACGTAGGAAATAGCTAGCCACACTTTCATCATTATGCATTCTGAGACTTTCATACTAAATTCTAAGAGTTTGTAATTTTGCTCATTTTACCTGCTCATATCCTTCATAGCTTAGAACGATCTTGTCCCATATTTCCTTTGCGCTTTTGAGCTGCATAACCTTGACGAATTCTGATTGAGATAGACTTCCTAATAGAGTATTGACCGCTTTTTCATTTTTTTCATACTGCTTCTTACCAGTTGTGTATCCTATTTCCACAATATCCCATACTTCTGTACCAAGAGATTGAAGATAGGCAGTGATTCTTACCTTCCAATAGATGAAGTTGCTCCCATAAAAAATCGGTGGCCTGATAGATGCTTCCTTTTCGTAGTTTCTCATGGTGATAGATCTTCCTTCAAGCGATCAAGATTTTATTGAAGGACCTGCTCTGATACCAATTGTTGAAAATAATACTGAGAGGGGGGGTGAATCAATATTATCAAACTCTTTTCAATTTATGCAGATGAAACTTTCTTATACCTTATAATTTAATATATCCTTTAGATGTGGATTATTAGAATTATTGCAAACATGAACAACAAAAAAATAGAGCAACAGTCACACCAAAGGACACAAGATATAAGGTGGAAACCCAATGTGGGTGAAAACCACCTACTGCAATATGTCTCTATCTTATTTCAATTAGAAACTTCTTTTACAATGATTTTGTACTGGTGCAGTCTTATACTAGCATGCAGACTTCAACCTGTAGAAGGCTACAACCTTCTCTTTTCTTCCAAGGACCTCGTTTCATAAATTTTCAGACTGGATCCATGAGTATCAATCAAACATCAAATAGATCTGAAATCACCCAACTTCCTTGTACAAATACTGAGTCAATAACTTCTCAATACACAACAACCATACACAAATTCAGAACCCTGAACTCAGCAGCAATAAGTAAAGGCAGCTAAAAAATATTTTAAGAAAAGTCCGCAACTTCACCAATAGAAACCTGCGGATATGCGCACTTCCACTGTGTCGAGCCTATGCACTTCCACACCTGCTCTATCTTATCTCTGTGCACCTCCGCACCTGCTGCGTCTTTTGTTCTGCACACCTCCACACTGATGTGTCTTATGTTCTGCGCACCTCTGCACCTGCGCTGTCAACTGGACTGCGCACGTCCGCACCTGCGCTGTCAACTGGACTGCGCACCTCCGCACCTGCGCCGTATCTCGCGTGCGGATCTTCGAGTATAGATACTTTATCAGTCCTCAAATATGTCTCAGACTGTTAGATTCACAGATCTGATCATGCACCAAGGAGATCTCGTCTTATCAATAGATTCACCTTATAATGCTTAGGATTCTCCTTAATTCAGATCCAGCTATTATTCACCAATCGATCATCAGAATTTTAGATCTTTCTCTTAAGATATTCAACACATAAGTGCCCAACCAAATAATCTCCTTTCCTTTTTATACACAAACCCTTACACAAACCATGGACCAAAACCATAGAAACCCAATACAAGGGATCCAAACCGGGGTTCAAAACTTTAGATGCAAAAACCACGGACCAAACCATAGGTTCAAAAGCATCAGATTAAATACCATGGACCACCCGTAAGATTTCCCACGTGCATGTGTTTTTCTTTGCATGAAATTTTGTGAACTGGGGGTCTACATCTTTTGAACGGTACACTTGCGAACCTGTCCGCAACTTCTGAATGACACATCTGCGGAACCTGTTGATGACCGCATCTTTGAGATCAGGAACTTGCGCACCTGCCATTTTCTTCCATTCTGAGAGCCTGAACTTGTGATCTGCTACTTGAGTGAATTGCCATCAAGGACAACACTTATGTCATCTAGCTAAACCAGTGCCATAATGCCAACAATATGTGTCTCTTTTGTTTATGATTTTTTGTGTTTTTGTTTCCACAATAATTTATTTATTCCATTTCTTTGTTATTTAATTTCTAACACAAGGTGTCCTTATGATCAATAATGTAAACTATTAGGTATGGAAATAAATGATGAAATCTAAATTAATATCTCTTGTATCTGATGTTTTGCATTTAGCCTGTAATAACTATACTAATAGTTGCCCTCCAAGTCAAAACTACAAAAATATGCTTAGGCTATGAATGTAATTCTCTATATTTTACCTCATTTAGAATTTGAGAATATTATGCATAGTAAAATTGCAAAGGATGTATGGGACAAGCTGAAAACTTCAATCACTATAAGGTGAGTGTGGACATGAAAAAGAATCAATTTTTTTTAATGTCAGATGGCATTACAGATTCAAAAGAAAAAGGTTAGAAATGGAATTTGAGTTGAGAAGGAAACGTGTCCTTGCCTTAGAAAAGTAAGAATCTCAAGGAGATGTTGCTGGAAAAGGATCACAACATGGATGAATCAAGGAAGATTGTAATAGTCCTTTAAGCCCAACCCAAAGAAGTTAAAAGAGCCAAGAAAGTAGTGAGTTGATAACTTAATAAAAAGGAAATTCATTGTGAAAGACTTGAAGCTGAAATCATTTCTCTAGAAAAGACCAATAAACTTAATGAAGAAATTATCAAGTTGAAAAACGAGTTAGAAGAAAAAACAAGAGTTGAAGAAATAATAATAAATAATATAAAATAATGATAGTGTCACTATGAAAAATTATAAACATAGGTTGTTACATTGAAAATTTAGTTAGAAGAAAAATTAAAACAATTAAAATGTCACGATAGTTGCAAGATATTGGTTAATTTTCTCATCTATAAAAGGTCTCCCTCCATCAAATAACATATTGGATTTCATGATACAACTAAGGGAGAATCCAAATCAAATGAATTTACAAGCAACCTAAAAGACAATAAGGAAACAGTTGAAACCCCTAGTAAAGAAACAAGTAGCAATAGAAACATAAAGAAAGTAATGGAAGAAAGTAATAGAATCAACAAACAAGAAGAATGAATTTTCAAAGATCATTTTCTCCCAAGGATGAGTATGGAAGAAACAAAATCTTATGAAGTAGGAACAACAATTATTTTTTTACTTTGAAGGGCGATCTTGAGTTCTTTATTTGCCATAACTTTGGACACATCACAGTTGATTGTAGAAGCAAATTGTTCAAAGTTTACAATATATCACATGGAGTAAAGGAAGAACACCCCCCATAAGAATATCATATATTCCTAGGTGTTTTACCCTCCTCATCCTCCCTTTTGTTTTCCATATAACATAGGAGAGTTTTTGTTGTATGTAGGGGAGATTCAAAAGTCCAAAATGAATTAGAATTAAAAATGGGTGCAGAGTTAAAAGGCATTCCGGTGAACCTTTGGCACATAGCTAAAGTTGGTTTAAGTGCCAAATTTGGTGACAGGGCGGGTGGAGCCTCTAAGCGAAGCTCTAGGCAAACGCGATTGACACATTAATAGTGGAAGGCCATTCTATTAGCTACAAGTGGAATCCACCCGACAGTAATACCTCAACATAATTTTGAAGAGAAATTAAAGTTGAGTGTTGAGATACACCTGAGTAGTCAGGGTCCATCCGACAGTAATAAACTGGCAGAATTTTGAAGAGAAAACTAAAGTTGAGCACTGGGATATACTTGAGCAGGCGGGGTCCACCTGACAGTAATACCCTGATAGAACTTTGAAGAGAAAATTAAAGTTGAGTGTCAGGATATACATAAGTGGGTGAGGTCCACCTAGCAGTAGTACCCTGGCAAAATGTTGAAGAGAAAATTAAATTTGAGCATCGAATACTTGAGCAGGTGGGTTCCACCCGATAAAATTTTGAAGAGAAAATAGATTTGAGCACCAAGATGTAACCGAGCGGGCGGGGTCCACCAGAACTAACACCCTGAAGGAAACATAGCGGGTGGATAATAGAAGCACTGAGATGTCACTAAGCAGGAGGGGTCCACCTCATAGTAACCCTCAGTGGTGTATCCCAAAGGGACAATGAAGAAGACTTAGGAAAAGGGTGAAAAGGTAAAGAAAGAGGGAAGGGGGGTACACCTCCATGTTGAATGGAAAGGTTAATTGACGAGAAACTAAGCAGGAGGATCATTGTCTATCTAACAACTGTTGGTCCCAGAAGGTGTTTTGGTAGGAAAAGCAACTCAATGGATAAAATGATGCTAACCCTCAAAAAGGTCAACATTAAATGTCAGGTGTGAAAAATAAAAAACCAAGATTGACTCCCGAGGGGGGGGGGTTCAAGCCCCATTCCAAAAGTTTTTCATTCACCCCATCAAAGTAGGGGGACCACACCTTCCACCAATACACCAACACCATCAAAAAGCGAGCACAATTTTTACAGGGCCTAAGGCCTTCCCCCTCCACTTCTCATCCAACCCTGTGGCTCCACGTGTCCCCCCTAAACCACTCCACACCATATGCTCATCCACATGTCACTCCACTGTTCTCCTGCCTATAAAACTACCACAAGTTAACCATTGAAATTTCAAATTTATTTCTTACCAACAGTTTCCCCTTATCTCTCCTCCCATGCTCGACCTCGCTCAACCATCCTCTAAGTGCAGAGAAACTCCAACACCTCCACACCTAATTTCTTCCAATGAGTAGGTAATTTGAAATTTTCGCCACTAAATATTTCCCCTTATGATTAAAATGAAGAATCTAGAGCCAAAAACCCCCAAATATTGGGAAACAAAACCCTCTGGTCACACTGAGCCTTTTATGGACAGGGAAGTTGAAATCCGTGACCCATTTTTCTCTCACCACCTGTCAGACCTCCGTCTTGACTTGCAGACCCATTCTAGGTTGCAGAGTTAGGGATATATCACCAGGTTGTTGCCACAATTTATCATTTCCTTGAATTTTTCTTGTGGCTCACAACTTGATATGTTAAGGAAATGAATTTATTTGTATCCTCAAATGGAGAGAAAATTCAGGAAGTCACGTGAGAATTAATCCAGAACGCTCTTTACTACCCAAAATATTCCAAACTTGAGAGATTCACTAAATATACTCTATTATATGCTTATAATTGGCTCTCAGCTAGATAACAACAAGCTTTCCTCCATCTAATTCTAGAACCTGGAAATCAATCCCTCCCCATTGCTGATGGATTCCCTATTTCCATGGTTGATGGATTCCATTTTTCCATGTTTTCAGAAGCAGTATAACCCATTCTAATTGTTATTGCCTTAATTTTTGGAGAAGAATAAATTCCTAATATTACCAAAGTTGCCATAAGTTTCCTTCGCACAATGATGCAACTAGACATTTCCTTTGAGATACCCCCATTTATGGAAGAATCCATAAAATTCTAGTTTAACAATTTTCCAACTACTTCTTACTTGAGTTATTATTCCTGTTGGTCTATCTATTTGTGTCCACTCATGTAGTTAGATTGGAATACTTGGGCTTAAGTATTATATATTCTCATAAGAAGAGAAAGCCAATTTTTGATTGGGACAATGCCCTAAAGAAAAAGGAAAATAATGAGGGTTTTTCTCAGTTCATCTCCACTTACATGGCCACTACATATACAATTATAAACAATCTTCCACCTCCTAGGATCCTGTGCAAGGAAAAATATATCCCGCAACTCAACAAGTATAAAATGGTAGGTGATTGGTATGTGTTTGAGGAATACAATGAGATTAGGTTTTATGGTCAAACCTCCACCCATACCGCTTACCTACCTTCATGCCCATGAGAAAATTTTCCCTAGAATTCATCAGATAAATATTGAATGTTGCTCAAATACACTTTGACCCTTCCAAGAAGGGAGACATGTTTAACCTGGGTAGGGCGATAAGTGTTTTTATTGTTAATGCTAGACAATCCTTTCAACATGTAGAAGACATGTTGAAGGGGCTTAATTATGAAATGGGAAAGGTGTGGAACTATGATCCCCATGAGATTATATCAAAAAGGATAAAGGCTATTAATTCTTATGGTTATGATCATGAGTATAGACCCCTACTTGAGTGGAGGAATAATTTCGATTCTTGGCCTATTAATATAGAAATGGATATTGAGACACGAACTCCACATGAAAAGAATCAAAAGAGAATCTTAGACAAAGTTGGAGATAGATATGTAGGAGGCTTCATCTAGTAATAAATCTATGTTTATTGAATAAGATCTCGAGGAAGAGATTGAGACCTAATTGACCAAGAAGAAACTAGACCATCCAGTCTTCCAGGTGTCCTTAGAAGACTCCTAGAAAATTGCAATGTCCACTTCCACAGAGGTGAAAATCTTGGTCTCTTTGGTAAGTTCATCCATAGTAGGCCTAAAAGGGGGGAGAAGGAAAAATGGTGGAGGAAAGGAACAAAAGGGCCAAAGAACAAATGTTGCAACAACTAGCATCACACTAAGCCTCTTAATAGACTAGGATCCTATCTGACATGGACCTAGAAAGGAATAAAATGAAATTCTCTTTACATCACCCTACAACATGGTTAATCCAAATTTGGAATATTATATTTTCATGCTAAGATTCTCATTAGAATATAAAAATGTGCTTGAGGTTTGTACTCAAAAATAGCAAGTAAAAACATGAATTTTATGTGTATTTACTTAAGTTAGTTTCATGAAGAAAACTTAAAACACGAAACCAAAACACTGAATGGAAACATGCATCAATGAGTAATACACCAACCATTGTTAAAGGAGTTCACCCCTCCTGGGCTACATCTCTTTGGATCAAATCTAAAAGGCATGACCCCTTCTCATTATGCTCAATATCTAGAAAAGAAAAGTACATAAACTGTTGAAATGGAATGGCTAGTTTTTCCTTCAAAGAAACAACTTCTGCAAAATTTATCACTCCATACACATGTTAACCTACAGTTAAACATGTAAATCTTCATAAAAAACATGCATCTTACACCAAGACCCCATAGTCCAGCTTCAAAGAGCATAAACAATACCACAATCCACTTAAAGTACCTAAACAAGTCTCTTCTCCAAAACACATATAGAGAAAAGAAGAAACAAAGCTACAACACTGATGTAATAGCTACTGCAGAAAGCTTATGGAGGCTAGAAGACCCCTGCATGGTCATATCCATCTTCAAACTCCTCCATAAACTAAATCAACACTCTGGCTGACCATGGCACCCTGTTGAGCCTCAAAATTACTCTTTCCCTGGCAACTATTATCATTCCTTTTCTTTGTTTTTCCATGAGAAAGATGCATTCTCATCACTAATAACTGGTATATATTGTCTTGAGGAGGACATTTAGTGATTTACATGTTATGCTTTTTATGTTTTGTTGTTTGAATAGATTTTTGTATATTAGCTACGGAAACACAGCCTATTCTGCAGCTAACCAGCTATTCCGCAACTACCTCCATGCTCTAACAGGTTCCAGGTGTCAGAAGGAAAAAGTAGCCACATGGACAGCTTTGAAATCATTATGACATGGACCCTGTCCTATTCATTCAGCCCAGGTCAACAAAAAAGATGGCATAAGACTATGGTCAATCGAGGGTAACATGACTCTGTTTCGTGGTTAATTAATGCATTTCACAATGATGGGAAGCATTATTCGGAGCAACTACCTGTACCTACGGACTCCAACAACCACTTGTACAAACAAATCCAACAACCACCATGTCTTGGATTTATTTCTCCAGTAGCCGAGGAAGAAATTCCGCGTATCTATCTTCTACGTGTTTGGCTGTAGCATGCTTTTCTTCACAAACAATCATATGATTTTACTTATAAATACCTGTGTAAAGGACCAAAGAAGATAGTAATAGTTTTAATGTGAAATCGAAGTTCTAAACTTTGTAATTTTTGGATGTTTTGTGTCCCTGTTTTAATATGAGAAGACCGCATGTTTTTATGAACATCTGAAGGAGTTTTCTTGGAGTTGATTGAGCAAGCCTAGCCTAATCAGTTACAAAGGACCCCTGCACTGAAGAAGGTTTCATTTTATTTCTTTTTCTTTTTTTTGTTAACTATAAATTCATCATTTTATTTCTAAAACAGTGTTTATAATCATTTTCTTACTAACAGTGTTTATAATGCAATTTCTATCATTTTCTTACTAACATTGTTTATAATTTAGCACAGTTTCCATTAGCTTGATTTCTTTTTAATTCTTATCAGTAGTTTAGAAGATAGAACTCAATAGTGTAATTTTGTTTCTTCAATTAAAAACTAACCTTATTTCAAGATGAGAGTAGGATTGAAGAATGATAAGGATACATTGTTGAATAGTTTACTTCATTCATTGTTTTGCTAGTTTAAATTCTCAATTAAATTGATCAGTGTCATTTACTAACAATGTAAACTTTGAAATGGGAACTATAAACTCAAAACGAGAACTTTGCCCAAAAAACAAAAAAAAAACATGAAAAATAGTGCTAAAAATGAAAAGTGTGTATACTAGAATGATGTTTTTTCTTTTAGGGTAAATTTTGAACATGTTTTAAAAATGGCAGTGAGAACGAATTTATTGTGCAAAAATTGTGCAAAAAACAGCTTGAAAATGAAAAGCGCTAATAATGGAACGATGGTTTTTTTTTAGGGTCAATTTCCAACATTTAAAAAAAAATGCTAGTCAAAACCGAATTTTTATGTGCAAAAATTGTGCAAAAAACACTCTCAAAACGAGAAGTGTCGATGCTGGAATAACACTTTTTTTTTTTCTTTTTTCTTTTTTTCTTTCTTTCTTTCTTTTTTTTTTTTTTTTTTTTTTTTTTTTTTTTTGAAATAATGGTGTAAAAGATTTTGTTATGACTCTGAAAAACATTAAAATTTCAAAAAAATAATGAATAAAAACAATGAAAGAACACAAAAAAAAAGTTTAAAAAAATACCCAAAAAAATAAAAATTAACCTATAAAA
>APFE031574434.1:3046-31504 GCA_000404065.3 Pinus taeda | reverse complement strand
GAGACAATTATTTCATGTGGATTGAAAATTTAATTAACGATGTATAAATATGTAGAAAATAAAAAAATCAAAATATCGACCTTCTTCTTTAAATATACAAATCAATAAAACCCCAGTACAAAAAATAAATAAATAAAAACTAGAAAATATGAAGAAGAAGGCCACTTCCAAAATTATTAAATTTACAAAATAATTATTTACATTTCATACATTAGAAAATTTAAAGTCAAAAAATAGGTCTTTTAAAGAAAGGGTCTGATGCAGAATAAACACTTTTTTAAATCAACATGAAAATCACTACCATTCTAAAACACAATGTATCACAATGTACATAAAAAAAATTAAAGTGCCAAAAACTATGCTCTAAAAAAAACATGTGTGTTTTGCATCACCCCTTTGCAAAATCGGGTCACTTTTTTGCTATCTCTACAAAACGGGTAACAGAATCAGTTCCCGTTTCAAAGTTTACATTGTTTAAGGTTGATTTTTTTCAAGAATGTTAAAAAGTGAAAATGTGCTACTAGTTTTCCCTCCCTCCTCATTATGAAAAGTGAAAATATCTACTAGTTTTCCCTCTACCCTATGAAAAGTGAAAATATACTACTTGTTTTAGAATGTAAATGAAGATTGGAATTAGGAGGACTTTGTTACATCAATACTAAGGCTGATTCTTTTCAAAAATGTTAAAATTTCACTAAAAAACAATAAATACAATATTTATAGAGTATAGATTAGATGTGTAGGTGTAATGTAAGTATGTAAACAATTCTAAATATGGGCTTAGTTTAAAGAATAATAGTAATAATAATAATAATAATAAAAGTCAAAAGTATGGAAATGAGTGCAAAAAATATAAATGTTGGCTCAATTAATAAAAAAATAATAAAATTCAATTTGTTATATTTTGATTTTGTTATTAACTTGTGAATAGGTTTTGTTACAATACCATGAGCCAATACCATGGCTTATCAATACCTCAAGCCCAAAAACAATAACTTATTTCACAACCGAAATATTTTATAACAATATGACAAGATTCTTAACCATACATATTCAGCCCCCACTTTACAATGTATATTATTAACTTGTAAAAAATTGGTTTTGTTATGATACCATGGGCGAATACTATGGCTTATCAATAGCACATGCTCTAAAAACATAACTTATTTCACAATCAAAATATTTTATAACAATATGAAAATAGACTGGATATTATTACAATGGATATTATTATCTTGGAAATAGACTGTGTTACAATACCATGGGCCAATACCATGGCTTATCAATATCACATGACCAAAAAACATAACTTATTTCAAAATCAAAATATTTTATATGAATATGAAAGGATTCTTAGTCATGGATATTCACCCCTAGTTTGTCATTGATATTATGAACTTGTGAATAGGCCTTGTTATAATAGCATGGGCTAATACCATGGCTTATCAATAACACATGCCAAAAAATCATATCTTATTTCACAATCTAAATATTTTATGACAATATGACAAGTTTCTTAGCTATCGATATTCACACCCACTTTACAATGGATATTATTAACTTGTAAATAGACTTTGTTACAATAGCATGGGCCAATATCATGCCTTATCAATACCACATGCCCAAAAACCATAACTTATTTCACAATAAAAATATTTTAATTTAATTTAATATTATAAACATTTTTTATTTGAAGCTAATAGGAAAAAGGTTGTAATTAGTTTTGAGATATATTATTAAACCCTCTATCCTCATGACTACTAAAATTATTCCCATATAAATTAAATTAAGGTTTTAATAAAATTAAAAATGAGAATACTTCTGTATTTAAAGATGTGAAATTTATATAATACAAATATTAGTAAGAACCAACACAGATCTATCTTAACTAAGGATCCAAGTGATGATAGCAAGCAAATTGAAGGGAAGCAAGGGGGAGGAAGATAGTGACAAAGATGGAGGGTGGAGAGAGAGAGAGAGAGGGAGAGAGAAAGAAAGAGTGAGAAAGTGATGGGTGGAGACAGAGTGAAGGAGGTAGGAAGAGAGAGGGGAGACAGAGAAGAAGAGAGTGAGGGAGAGAGATATGGAGTTGGAGGGTGGGGGGAGGAGTAGATATGGAGGAAAGAACTAAGGCATAGGGAGATAGAGGTGAAGAGAGAGGGACTCAAGGGCGAGTCATGATATTTGTGTTGAGGGCCTGTTGGGCATAGAATCCCCCCACATCATTGTTTGAGTCTCAAAGCCCAAGTTTTGAGTAATATTGTTGTAAAGACTCTGTGAATTGCAGGCACACAACGCGAATTATATGTTAGAGTCATAGGGTTGTCCACCCTAAGTTTGAATTTAGTGTCGGCCTACCCATGTCCATGTACGATGGGATTGTATAAATAGAACGAGGCTCTAAGTTGTAAACTAACTAACGAAGGAATCGATGGAATCAGATAGATAGAGTAAGATAGTGAGCATAGAGCAAGAGTCTAAGTATCTTAGATTGTAGTAGTAGGAAGAGGCTCTACAAATGAGTGCGCAGAGGCCTAGTAGAGTCCGCAGTTGAGTGCATGAACTCTTGCAGCTAAGTGCGTAGGGCAGAGCCAAGTTTGTAACCAAGGAATAAGAATAATAAAGAGAAGTTTTATCTGAATTCTGTGTATCTGTTCTTGTGTTATTACTTGTTTGATGTCATTTGCAATTATACTATTTATTTACTGTGCAAATTTGTATGAATGGTGAATATTGTTAAGTATAACTCGAAGAATATAGATAAGCTAAGTTAATCAACTAATATTGTGTTGCTAGTAAGGATTTGGGCAATAGCATTGTTTGGCCGCCAAGTAGGGCTCCGCGAATGCAACATCCCAGGTTGCGAGGTACTGATAAGTGCGTGTAGCAATGTGCACGTAGGGTAAAAACCACGGACCACTTGGAACCCATCAAACATCCACAAGGTGTGGAAACCTAGTTCTAGCACCCTCCCATACTACTTTGGGTGAGAACTCAGTCCTCGCTCCATGAACTATTGCCGAAAGGGCCAATACTACCGAGATTTGTTTGGCTAAATCATCTTTGAACCTAGGTCAAGCCCCAACAAGAAAATAAATGGTTCCATTGCTGGGACTAGGATCTGCATAAGGGATGTTTGATGTCGTGTCACTGAAATTCAATGAAGAAATAAATTGAAGCATGGTCAGACAGAAAGATTCACAAGTTCGTGACACAGGAAAACATGAATCTGAGAGTATCAAAGGAACAGTGGTTGGAGTGCTATTTATATATAGAAATCCACAAAATTTTCTTTGCATCCTTTCCCTCTGAGTTGTATGAGTGGATGGTGAAGCTAACAGATAGTTAAGGAAGGTGTAGGCTTGAGAAACCAATTGTGTGGACTCTAGAATTAGTGCCCAGACTAGAAGCATCGAAAGACAAGATCGGACGCGCTGTACACCATTGGCTTGATCGAAGTATAGGGGGTTTATCACAAAGTTTGAAGTAGACATGACAGTCAACTACAATGAGGTGGAATGACACTTCCCCAAAGGACCACGAGGTAAGCACATTAAATCTTTGAACACTTGGATCAATATGTTATTGTGTGAAAAGCAGGTTATGCAAATAAATTGATGTTTGGGGCTACGTGAAGTGGGAGGATCTATAGAAACGAAGGTAGCGCAGAGATAGAAAATAGCCCCTTGATTTTGCTTCAGTGGGAAATCGAGGAAGAGCTCGCAAAAGTTTCTTTGAGGAGCGCAATCAGTTTGATAAATTAGTGATTTTTGCGCCTACCGCCCCCACCTACACCACCCAGTTTCACCATTGTCACCTCCATCTTCACCCACACCACCTCCACCACCACCATAGTTTAGTATGGTGAGCGTGATAAAATTGCCAGTATTCAAGGGAGTAGGGAACAAAGATCCGGACCTATTTTGGTTCATGATAAGAGACGTATGGGAAGCAGAACAAGTCATAGATGAAAATATAAAGAATACAACATTGGTAAGTGCGTTGTAGGATCGCGCACTGACATGGTACATTAAGAGTTCTGATGATCATCCAAACGCAGGGATCACAGACATCCAGGCCACGCTGAATAGGGAATTTCGTAGGCCAAAGTCAGAGACACAATCAATTATCGGGTTTAAGGAGATCGCGATGCTTCTAGTGAGATCCCATGGGATCTAGATTAGAGATTGAAGAGTATGATTCGTGAAGCCAACATGACCTTGGCAGATGGGCAGCACTGTGCATGGTTTGTAGTGTCACTAACACCGCATTTAAGGACAACACTATCACAACAAAATTTATCCACCCAGACCGAAACTTCGGAGATTGCAATGAGACTGCACGAGACACCAATACAAGATCCTGGTCTGGAAGTCCAACAAATCCACGCACAACTACAAATTTGTGTCTGGATATGTAGAGTTTGAAAGAAGATAGGACAACTTGGCCAGAGGCATGCAAGGAGGTATGGTGCATAAAATGCAAAGGCCAAGGGCATGACAATGACCATTGTCTAGTCTTTGCGAAATACTTGGTGGGAGGACAGTCGATGCCATTAAGACTAGAGGCATAAGCAGGACAGAGCATGATGCATGCACTATGGTACGTGATTTGTCAGATAGGAGGAAAACATGCTACGAATAATTGTCATCTATTGCAAAAGTAGACACAGACATCCCAACAATTGTTCTGTAATTTCTGCAGGTCGGTAGGCCATGATGAGTGCACCTATAGAAGTTTCAAGTTGATGATAGATCAGACTCCTACCTATAGAGTGCAGATCGAAATGCAAGCCCTCGACCCAAATGTAGGAATGGCACACGCTAGATTTCAGGGGTGCGGATAAGGTCGAGGTGGAATGGGACCAGGAAGGGGTCACATACAACTAATATGTTACAATTATGGAGGGTCGGGGCAGTATTCCCATGATTATACAAATCCGATGAGAACATCATGTTTATACTGTACTCAATTTGATCATGACGCAGAGGACTACCCTACACTAATAGCGAGGCTACGTGATAAAGGGGTACTCCAAGCTCTCTCGACTGAGAATTTGCAAATGATAAGGTTTTAGCCACGCAAAGAGGACCCGAATGTAATCATAGTTCTCAGAAGCAGTATGATGATAGGAGATGACAAAGATAAGTTGCCTAAAGAAAGTGCATGGGTTTGTAAGGATCCTACAAAAGAACCTGAATTTGATTTGGAGAGCGCGAGGTAGACATTCAGGGAAGCTAAGAAGAGCTTCACGGAGGCTACCACTTCAAGTAGTAAGGATCAACTAGAACCGGGGGTGGATACGTCAATGCTCACTACCTTTCTAGAGACATGCATGAAATTTCTACATGACAGCAAGGCTATAAAAGGACTGGTGCGCGGGATCAGGAGAACCACGTGTAGTCTGAAAACTTGGAAAGCATGCATTCCGAACAGGAAGGGAAATGAGATTGACTATGCAAATTGGAGAGTACGAAATGGATTAAGTACTTTTTGATCTTGGATCATATGCGAATGTACTGCCAAAAACAACATGGGAACGTGTTGGAAAACCCACGCTATAATGATATCCTATTCAATTATGAATGGAAAACCAACAAAATATCTTACCCATGGGAAGATTACAAGGAGTAACCATGGATATTGAAGTTGGAAGCACGCTGGTGGATTTTGAAGTGATAGAGATTTTCAATAATAGCAATCCCTATCCTACGCTACTGGGCATAGATCGGGCCATTGATATGAATGGAGTCATAAACCTGAAGAAGCACAAAAGGATTTTTGACAAAATGTCACTATGCATAGTAGTACTGTTAGATCGTGTCGAAGGAGCGCAATACACAGAGCCAGTGTGTGACGACGAGAGTGAGGACAAGCTAGATTGTATCTACAAGATAACTGGTTGGGAATATGATTGGATGAATCCTACAGTGGATGAACAAATTTCGTGGGAGCACAAAAGCTCCTACACATCAGATTCAGATGAGGAAACAAAACAATGGCAGAACTAGTTACATGAGCGTTATAAACATATTTGGGCACACCAACCCCAAAATTATATTTCGATGTATTAGGGCTCATCAACCCCTAAAAGAGTTGTTTCATACCCTAAAGGAACATAGTCATCTGAATACATCATTCCCCAAACGTTTCATCTGAGAAACCATCCAGAAATTGCCTAAATTGAACCATATTGACTGCTCCATTGGCAAAGTGTGATGCATACTAAGTGGTACACTGCCAGGGTGAGATGCTTACTATTTAGGCCTTCTATAGGGTGTGATGGGCGAGGATGGACAAATGTCCAGGACATGTATCAGTTGGTTTCTCATGGAATCTTCTAGAAACTTCTCCTCTGCCACTTGCCTCTCTTAATTTGTCCAAGGCTGAATAAGGGAACTAGTGAATCATCTCCAATCCCTTCTCTTGCAGAACCCATTGTAATAAGTGGAACGACACTAATCAAACCCCATAAGTGACTCACACACTTGTGAACATCTATAAATGGATCCCCCATCCAAGAGATCTAGAGGCTGGAATATTGTGAATTGCAAGTGTTGATAGTTTGTAATCGAGGAGATAGCATTGTATTCTTGTTGGTATGATATTGTTATTTCATGAGGTGAAGAAGGATTGAAGCTGGGAGGATGATGCTGGATTAGACAACTAGGTTGTAATTCTCCTTTCTGTTAATAAAGCTCTTCAAGTTTTCTTCCATACGATTATGCAATTGTGAATGTTATCATTTGTGAATGCTATCATTTGTTCATTATATATCTAATTCTATAATGTTTATGTTGTAATAGATCATGATGCTTTGATCATTCTTGGTTGCTGTAGTCATGCAGGTACTCTCCAAGTGTGTTAAGTATGGGGAGGAGTTGCAAGTTTTGCCAAAGGAGAGAGATATCAAGCAAGGTATTAAGCGGAAGTTGAAGGTTGGTCTTATTATCGTTCTCTTATCTATTACACATTGAACAAATCATTGAATTGCTTTAAACTGTTGTTTCTAGGGTAGCTACCAAACCTAGAGGGCTAGCATTCTTTAGGAATACTAGTTTTCCCATAAACAAATTGGCGACTCCACTGGGGAATGAACAGATGCTTGTTTTTTGTTATTGTTGTTCTACGTTCAATTTGATAAACTATAGATAGAGTCTGAAGTCAGCTAGGTATCCTTCGAACTGCTCTTGCTTGAAATATGCCTTGATATTATTAACTTTTAAATATGCTTTGTTACAATACCATGGGTCAATGCCATCACTTATGAATACCACATGCCAAAAAAATAACTTATTTTCAATCAAAAATTTATAACATTATGACAATATTATTATCATGGACATTTGGCCTCACGTTTCCATTGATGTATCAACTTGTGAATAGATTGTTCTTTAATAGAATGGTGTTAATACCAAGGCTTTTCAATACACATGCCAAAAAATCATAATTTATTTCACAATCAAGATATATTTTTACAATATGACAGATTCTAACCATGGATACACCCCCAGTGTACCATGGATTTATTACTTGTAAATAGGTTTGTTACAATATGTGGGCCAATACCATGGTTATCAATATCACATGCCCAAAAACCATAACATATTTCACAATTTAAAACTATTTAATTTAATTTAATTTATAACAATTTTTTAAATTGAAGCTAAAAGGAAAAAAGGTTAAATACTTCTAAGTATATTTAAACTATTTATCCTGACCCACTTTACTAAAATATTCCTATAGAGATTAAATTAAGGTTTTTAATATAAAATTGAGAATGAGATACTTTTATATTTAAAGATGGTGAAATTTATATAATATAATGTTTTAGTAACACTAACATATCCGTAGGGTAGAGAGATGAGAGAGAGGAGAGGAGGGAAGAGAGAGATAAGGAGAGAAGGGGAAGAGAGAAACGGGGAGACACATAGATGGAGGGGAGAGAGAGAGAGGATTTTGGAAGGAAGAAAGAGAGAGAGAGAGAAAGAGAGAGATTAGGGGGAGAGATAGAGGGAGGTGGGAGAGAAATGGGGAGAGAGGAATCAAGAGAGAGAAGGAGAGAGAGATGGAGTTGGAGGGGGGGAGAAAGAGGGATGGACTATTATTCGATTTATAGTATATTAATTTCCTTTAATAATTTTTTTTGTGATGTCTTACTTAGAGGAACATTAGTCTATTTTAACAATTTTTCTATGTTTCCTCTTATCATGTTCTAAGAAAGCTAAATGTTGAAGTTTATTCAGAAACTATTATTGCATTATTTTTAAATGGAGACTACTCAAATATAACTAAGGATATACGATATATTAACCCATCATGTTATCGAGGAAGGTATTCAATTTTTTTTGTTTTTAATGGAAAACACATGGATTTTCATAAACTCTCAAAAACATGGCTAAGTAATCCTCCAATTGCACTCATTATTACTCTCTATAATGGTGGCATGAAATTCGCATTGATGTCTCTCATTGGAGATTCTACGTATTCACTTTTGGTTCATGTCATCCTCAATGGGGTGGTATAATTATGTTTATGATTTTGGAATGTCCTCTTGGTACCTAAATTCCTTTCTTTTGAGGTTCTTTATCCATTGTTTTCTTTATCTTGGTGTCACTTTGTTCTTATATTTTTTGAAGTGGTTTCTTTGATTTTATTCTTCTATTCCTATTTGATTTTTATGAGAAAATATAAGAGATGCATTACTCAATTGAGTTAGAGATAGATATGGATGCATGATAAAGTGGAAGTAAATGGAGGATTTTGAGTAAACTTCACTATGACTTTGCCATGGACATGCATGCATGATGAATGGGGAAGTAAATGGAAGATTTAGAATAAACTTCACTATGACTCTGGACACTACTCCTCAATTTCTTGCATGAATAAAAACTAAGCATGAATTTCATACATTTATAGTTATTACTTGATATCTCATCTTTGTTATTTAAAGTCTATAATTTCTTGACTTGTGGAGCATGTTGTCTTATCATATGAATTTTTTTTATCTTCGCAGAGTTCATTTGCAACCATTGCAACCAGTTTGTTCTGGTAAGCATAGTTAAAGAGTGTGGCTATTATGAAGAGTAACTTATCCTCGGGTTGGAGAAGTCCCAATCGAAGGAACCAAGTCTTCATGACAAATAAAAAAAAGACAAACAAGGAAGGCAAAAAATATGGATCTCTAGATTGTAATTTATAACATAAATCTTATTAGATAAAAATATTATTATTTAATTTTTATTTCCTATATTATAATATAAAATAATTTAATTATTATTTTAATAAAATGTGAAAATAAATTTTAATTAAACATTTTAAATTATATCATTTCTTTTTATTTCTATATGTTGTGACCCAACCTTAAACTTTTTATATTATATTCAATGAATAACACCATTTTAAAATTAATATAATAAATATTACTATATCTTTCGGATGTACAACTAATGCACCTACTATAGTCTCCTTCATACATATATAAGATCAGTATCGTTTAAAAAAATTCCTATACCACTAATTACTCTAACTTTTATACAAACTTCGGTAAAAGCTATGTAACTATAAAACTCTTATTATACAATGAATATAAATAGATAAGAAGATACCAATATAAATTAGTATCAAATCCACAACAGGCTGAGCGATTGGAGTTTCCTAGATCGAAATCCCTTTCCTACCTTTGGAGGCTAGAGAATGTAACAAGCAACTTTTCGAGGAGTTGTGATATTTCCTTGGTTTTTAAATCTCTAGAAAGGTATGAGTTGGATAATATTTAGGTGCATTTCAAAATTCAAGCTGCAACAAGGTGGATGAGTGGAAGTGGTGATCGTAGCCTTCTCGATTTTGAAAATTACTAAGAAATGGTTGTGGGTCAATAAAAAATGAGAAACCGTATCCTTCTGGACAAATTGTAACATATCCTTATTACGAAAGAATGAGATGTGCAACTCTCTAGGAAATGATAGTTGTTGACATATAAATTTCTTCTATCGTGATCTACAAGAGAGTGAACATGAAGGGTCACTCAGGAGAGGAAGGATGGATTTGGCGCGACCGCACCCTGACACGGGGTAGGCCCTCTACGATACACCTTGTACTAGCCTGCAGGGACTATGTTCGTTTCCCTATAGCTCCTTGACTGTAAGCTATTTTGCGATCTCTATTCCGACACAACACATCTTATCTCCCACAATGGTGACTAAACCCTATCACCTTTTAGTTTCGCGCTATCGTTTTTGGTCCCCACCTATGTCAGTTACTCTAGATAATGGTGATAGCTGGCGTAACCCCCAGGACATCAATCAAGACCAACCTGATTGACTAATTTTATGACCCCCTAGAGGGAATATCCATTTTTAGCAGGAAGTCCAACTCTGAGGCTTACTTCCTATTGAGCAGAGAACTCACCGAGGTTATTGCTCCACTTTAGTCGGTCACGGGATATACCAGTGCTGTCATCAACCTCTAAGAAGTACCTCTTTCCTGGCTGACCTCATCTATTCCCCCTTTGATGCCAATCCTCCATGATTTTTCTTCCATGTTTTCTGGCCCAAAATAGGCAATTGGATCATCCAACATATCCTCCCTTCAACCCTCTGCAACCTCTCATTTTCCATCCCAATCTCTGCTCAGAGAGGCCCCACGTTATCTTGCTCGCTCTTCCTCGCCCTGTGAGCCTACACACCCCTCTGGCTACTACTCAAACGCCCCTCCCCTCTTGGATATATTCCCTACTGGTCCAGATCTGACATCCCCAAACACAAACCCTAACCCTCATAACCCTAATATTGAAGAAACTCCAGAATTTGCTAAGTGCGCAGAGTGAAGTCTTGGGAAGAAGAAAAGATGCATCAAACCTAGGGCACAAGAAGTATTTATTGATTGGGAAGAATATTTTCAATGGTAAGATACCATGGACATGGCAGCGATAGTCTTGGTAGGTGGAGTCAGGGGAAGGACCTATATTGTGGCAAGACTTAATCAGTGGGTTGTGAAAATCTGGGGCCATCACCTGGCTGATCTCCCTTTTGTTTAGACTTTTGTTCATGGCTGGTTCACTCTATGATCCATGCAAGAAGAATAAACCAATTGGGTTTTATCTTCTTTATGGTACATAGAATAGGCCCCAGTTATGTTAAGGAGATGGAGTCCACTTTTTGATCCAAAGAGATAACAACTTGGGGCATGGTCAATTTGGGTTTGCCTCCCTGGACTGCCACTCCATTTCTGGACTAAAGACATCTTCAGGAAATTTGGGAATTCTTTGGGTACATACCTAGACTCTAATAGATCTTATCTCTCTATTATGGTTATGGTATATGCGCGGATACTAGTTCACATCGACATCAAAGGAGGTCTACAGGAATAAGTCACTCTATGATGGAGTAACTATAATCGTACCTAGATACTGGACTATGAGGGGGTCCGTTTCCATTGCAGATGTTGCCACACATTGGGACACCTCTACAAGGACTACCCTCTCCTCATGAAATCGAAAGTAGAAAATAGAGGGAAGATGTCTCCATCTAGGGGAGCTTAGCCGCAAGTGGATCACTTGGATGAGGTAGGACAAATGGATATTGATGAAAATGTAACCAAGCTTGCATTGATGGCTTTGAAGAAGTGCAAGAAAGCACCTCTTCGGCCACCTTCACCTCCATTGACTAGGTCTAAGGCACCCGCTGGAGTCACACTGTCTTCGAGTATGTCCAATCCTATCCCTTTCTCTGTATCTATTAATTGTGCATCTGCTCATAAGGATAAGTCTAAGGGAGCTCAACAGGTCCTAGATATGCCACAATCCAACCTAAGTCAACCGTTTTGTCCCCTCAATTCTCATATACCTGTTACATCCTATACTCCCCCTGCCTATATGGAGATGCCATGGGAATTGCACCCTGGATCTTATCCCACCACTCATGAATACCACCTCCGATCACATTCTCAGTCACTGATGTCAGATGCTATTGACATTGCCCTTGTCCCTCCCTCCACCACCCTGGAGCTCCCTCCAGGCAGACCTTCCTCCCTGTCAAAAGATAAACAGAAAGCAGGATTTGATGTGGCCATAGGCAAACAGGTTACTCACGATACAGTACTTAGAGCACAGAGCCCCATGGAGTCGTCTCCCCCATGAAGGTACTTTCCTTCAACTGCAGAGAGATTGCTAGTCCCGAGAAAAAACTAGCACTGCGCAGGCTTTTCCTGAAGGAGCCAATTGATCTGGTCTTCCTACAAGAAACGTTCTATCATGCTAATACCATTTCCCCACTAATGGAATCCATTCTCCTAGGATGGAATTTCCAAGCTATTGACGTAAATGTCCGCTCGAGGGGCAATGCACTAGGTTACAACTCCCACTCAATTAACTTAAGGGTCACTTGGGGGGCATTGGATACATTGGGGCGGATATATACTCTACTAAACTAGGATGAGAGATCAAAATGTTGAATATATATGGGTCCTGTCACAATCGGGAGAATTCGCGGGAGCAACTTTTATCAACCAACATTTTACGAAATGATAACATCATTCTGGGAGGAGACCTAAATTTCTCGCTAGGCTTCTCGGAGTCTTGGGGGCACCATGCACAAGCTAACCCATTAGCAGTCTTCTTTGAGAAGCTCATAGATTCACAGAATCTCATTGATGTCCCATCTGCAAAACTTGTTTCGACCTAGAGAAATAAAAGAAGCGAGGAGGACATCCTTCCCAGGAGACTCGATCGTTTCCTCATCAAGGAACGATTCCTGGAGCACGGTTTCACTTATTATCAATGGGTGGAATTAGGCAGGCCATCAGACTATCTACCAATTTACCTTCACACCCGAGGCGATGTAAGCAATCCACGAGCACCTTTCAAATTCAATTCTACATGGTTGAAGGATAATTCCTATATTCGCCTTGTCACATACTTTTGGAAGGCCCACCTACCTATGATCAAAGGGAAGATAATGGAAGGGTTTGTTGCCAATCTGAAGGAATTAAATAAGATATCTAAGATTTGGGCACATAATAAGAGGAGTGTGGAAGAGCATTTCTTAAACAATATAGAACTAGATATTGCCAATTTGGAGGAAAATAGTGGGGGTACCTTCCCTTCAAATGAACTCAGGGATAAGCTCACAGATTTAATATCCAAACGAGGAAACATTCTTAAGGAAAGGGAGGAAACTTGGAGATGGCGGAGCAGAGCTATATGGCTTAAGGGAGGAGACGATAACTCCAAATTTTTCCATAAATTTGCAAACAGAAGAAAATTTATTAACACTATATGGAAATTGACAAATGAGTAAGGAGTTGAGGTGGACACCTTCCCTCACCTAGCCTCCCTAGCCACCTCACACTTCAAATAGGTCTACCAAGCCCCCCATAATGCCACCGTAGGAGAGGTCATAAGAGTAGCACAACATTTCCCTCGGTTTATCAAACAAGAGGATGCTTTGGATCTTTATAGAAAAGTCACACTATGGGAGCTGGTGGCCACCCTGAAATGGTTTAAGAAGGATAAGGGCCCTGGTCCTGATGGTTAGACGGTAGAGTTCTATCCGACATTTTTTGATATACTAGGAAAAGATTTGCTCAAGGTCATTGAGGATTGCAGGATGACTGACCGAATGCATGGATCCATTAATTCCACCTTCATCACCCTCATCGCCAAATCAAAAAATCCATCATATTTCAATGATTTTTGACCCATCTCCATGTGTAATTGCTTACACAAAATCATATCCAAAATCATTGCAAACTACCTCCGCCCCATTATTTCCACCCACATATCTTTAGAACAATTCACCTTCCTACAGGATCATCAAATACATGATGCCATAGGAACGATCGAGGAAGTATTGCACTCCATATAGAATAAGAAGATCAAAGGTATGATACTCAAGGCTGATCTATCAAAAGCTGTCGATCAGGTAAGCTAGCTATACATCAAAATGCTCCTTAATCATCTAGGATTTCCTGTGGGAGTTATTAAATGGATCATGTGGTTCATTACTAATATATCCTTTAGCATCCTAATAAATAGGGCTTCATCTCCCTTCTTTGGCTCTAAAAGAGGACTCAGACAAGGATGCCCATTATCTCCCCTACTTTTCCTCCTAGTTGTGGAAGGGTTTAACAGACTGATCAAGGACATGCACCATAGATGAAGGCTCTCGAGAATTAGGATATCAGATAGATGTACGATAACACACCTCATTTTCATTGATTATGTGCTAATGTTTCTTAATGGGGTGATAGGACATCTAACCACCATCCAACACACCATCAATCTATTTAAAGCTACTATGGGCATGATCATTAATAACTCAAAATCCACCATTACTATTTCATAATGCTCTCCTCATGAGATACAAATTTCATTAAAAAGGTTCCCATTTACCCTGCTACAGCTAGATGAAGACCTCTGGTACCTCGGATATAGACTAAAGCCAGTCGGATATAAAATAGTGGACTGGATATGGTTGATTTCTAAGCTCGAGAGAAGACTTAATATATGGTATCATCGGCATCTTTCCAGAGTCGAAAGATTAGTGCTCATCAAAGCCGTTCTCGAGGCTACCCCTATTTATTGGAAGTCTCTTGCATGGATTCCAAGAGGCATCCTCAATAGAATACAAAACCTCTGAGGTAGATTCTTGTGAAAAGGCAAACAAAAAGGGAGGATATTTGCATGGGAAAAATGGGAGCTTCTTTCTATCCCCAAGAAATGGGGTGGTTGGGTATAAAGAAATTGGAAGATTTCTCTTATGCACTTGTGGCCAAGCTCGGGTGGCAATTAATCACCAGCAAAAACCTTTAGACCAAAATTGCACTTGCTAAGTATATCGAGCCATTAAGGCTGATGGACTAGCTGAGACAAACAAATTGGAACAACTGTGAAGTCCCAAACATATGGATAGTGATTCTGAACTCATTGTCACTTATACATGACAACCTTACGTGGAGAATCTCTTATGGGACATCTATTCGTATAGGTCGTGACCCTTGGATAGGATGTGGGAATGCACACCTACTACTTGAAGGATTACTCGAAAACTCCATTAAGGAAGGTATCACACACTAGAGTCACATTGTGGACTAGGAGACATCAACTTTCTTGCAACAAGTGTGGAAGTCAGCCCACAGTCTGCTCCTACCTCTTCAATGGCACCAATCTTGGAGCACATACACAACAAACCTCACTGAGTCTCACATTCATATATGGGAAGGGGAGGATGAGATTACATGGGGCATAGAAAAAATGGACAATACTCTCCCAAAGAGGGGTATCTACATCTTACCAATAGACACAAGCCTCACCACATAGATATATGGTGGAAATGAATGTGGAAGCTCAAAGAACCCCCTCGAGCAAGATTACTCATGTGGTCCATACTAAATAATAAGGTTCCGACGGGAGACAACTTGAACAAAAGGGGCCAACATGGACCTTATTGGTGATGCCTATGTAAGGACGGCACTGAAACCTTGGATCATGTGTTTCTCTCGTGTCCCATCTCTATCACTCTTTGCAAATCCATTCTATCTCACATACCCTTAACCCGCATTTGGAGGGGACAGACCACAAGGACCTATGGGCAAACTCGTGGACATCTACACTGACTCTGAAAGTTAGGAACCTCCCCCTCCTCATTAGCTGGGAAATTTGGATAGCTCAGAACCGTACCATTTTCCAGGACTCCGCCCCCCCTTGGCCATCCATCATAGCGAGAATCCTTGCTAACTACAATGCTATACCTGAGGAAGATGCTAACTCTCCTCCCAGAAATATCACCCCTGAGTCCATTGATTACTCACAGCCTTGGGCTTTTTTTGATGGATTGGCACAAGAGATAGGATGTGGTGGTGGGGCACCACTATATTTAAGAGATTCCCACTTCTACCATATACAAATGGGACTTGGAAATGGCACTACCAAATGTGCAGAGTTCATCACAGCAAAAAATCTCATTCAATTTACAATTCAAATTTTTTTCGATAACCTTCATGTTTTTGGTGACTCGAGAATTGTTTGCAATTGGATTAACAAATCATCAACATGTCATTTTTACACATTGCGGCACATACTCGATGCGGTGCATAAATATATTACATTTTCTAACAATTTTTCATATCACCATATCTACAGGTAACATAGCACACTCGCTGACAAACTTTCCAAAGAGGCAGTGATCAGGCCATGCAACCTCTGGATGATCCAAGAGGAGCGAGAAGTGGAACACTACCAGTACTACCATCACTCATACATGGACCATACAACACAGGCTCAACAGGACCCTGATATCGTTTGATATACAACCTGTTATTTTTGTTTATATTTATTTTGCTTATACATAAATAGTACATGTTTTACTCTCTGCCTAGAGTAACAAAATTTTGAGTTTATTAATCAACATTTTTTCAAAGACTCTCTGCCTCTGCGGAGAACATATTTTTATATTAATCTTTAACAAATCATGTATATGTTCATAGCATCTACAACATGTAATCCTCCTATCTTAATGAAAATTAAGATTTTTCCAAAGGAAAAATACTTTCTTATATCATGATTTGTCATACATTGAATATTTTTTACAATTAAATGTAATTGAAAAATGTTTAAAAAAGTAGTTTATCATATAATAAAAGCAACTGACCTCATTCCTTATAGATGGTTATTTTTATGTGGATTACCGATTTTGAAATTAATTTCATTCATTATAAATTGGCTTTTTGTTTTTTGTTTTACATTCTGGAACATTCTCAGTCTCAGTACAATTAAAAAAATAAATTTAACAATTTTACTTCATTTATAGCCATCAGATTCCAATTCCAAGATCTGCAATTAAATTATACTCTAATTTACAAAATACACAAAACGTTTTGTAGAAGTAACCTTACGCATCATATAATACATGTCGAAATGAATCTGAAAATTAAATTTGAAATCATGATAATGCAAAGATTTGATGTCAGGATAATGGAAAGATTCGTTTTTATCGTCTGAATTAGGAGCATTCACATGGGTGTAGAAAACAATTATATAGATATAAGGCCAAAGATGTCCGGATTGTGAGGCTTAGTCCATTTTATGTGAGACACATGGGCGCATATGTTACAGACAACCGGAAGGAATCAGATCCGATTGAGTATCATGGTCAGTTTGGAATGAAACAAAATGAAGTGGGTATTTTTTGTTTTCTTAGATCGCTCAGCAATTGCGCAATGTGATTTAGACAGCAACGTAAACTTTGGGTTTGTTGGTAAGCTCTCAGCGCGTGCTGCGGGATCTCTTATGATCAATCCACTGACAAGTTTTGAGAATGACGACGACCGGGTTACGTGGATTTTGAAAATACAAGAACCCAACTCTTTGAATTTAACTCTCTAACCCGGGTTCTCTGTGGTATGTGTCGAGCTTTAATCACAGCACTGTTTTTTAGCATTTTGCAAGGGAGAGATGGACGCCTCCTCACAAGCTTTACCGAATAAGCGACGGAGAGATGCGAATCGGAACAGCGGTTTTGGTTTACCAGAAGCGAAGCGAACCAATAGCGGATTCATGGCGTTGCTCGAGAAGATCGACTGTATGGATAATAACAACAGAAATGCAGAAGATCCCGATTCTGTAAATGGGGGCGCGGGCGAGATGGAGGTTAACAAGGTCATAAATACCCTGGAAGATGAAATTGGGTTGAAGGCCCTAACAGATCATAATATTGAGTCCACTGATGAGAAGGGCGGTGCTGATCATGATATGGGCTCACTTAAGCAAGGCGATCTAATTGCAGAGGGATCAAATTCTGAAGAGACCTCAGTGTGTGTTATAGGAGGTCACTTGACATATTATGAAGAGGTTAGCGCGGAGCTTGGTTTCTTCGTAGACCATATTTCTCCCGACGAACTTGGAATCATCTTCCAATATATCTATGGAGATTCAATGGCCAATATTATGTATTCCGAACCGGTGCATGCCAATGCTGAGTTTACAGAGCTTTTCTGTGGGTCTCTGTGGGACGCTGATATTTGACCTTTGCATGAGCAGCCAATCTTTCAAAATGACTTTGAATAGCCTCAGCCAAAAGAAAGTGGATTGGTTGTCGGTGGATCCGAGCTGAGGAAATTTGAAATCATAGTGGACCAATCCACCGTATGAGCGACAATGAGGAAGAAGTGTAAAATGACATATTGAAAATGAGAAAAAATATTCCGCGGTTTTTAATATAAAAGACATACTCAGAGCCGACGACCGGCTTTATTCTTATTTTTATGTTTTATTATTTAAGTGATTCGGTGGAATGATCATTATTTTTCTTAATTTTGGATTATTTTAAATGATTACATAGAATGATTGTTATTTTTCTTAGCGAAATTCACATCTTATAATCACTTGGTGCCTAATACAAAGAGCTTTGCTCTAATCCCTAAACTGAAAAGAAGCTTAATTTCTTTCCTCAGAATACAAACACAATTTTTTTTTTTTTAACTAAAATTTTAATTTGGTTTTTTGAATGATTTCTATATTTTCAAAATTCTTTCTGGCCATTGGTACCGATTTGTCAAATTGTTATAGTTGAAAACAAGCTTATAGAGTCTGGTATATCATAGCGAAGTGTTGGTTTGTTACCACTGTTAGCATATCACAATGGATCTATTTTACCTACATAATTATCTGATGATGCATCCAATCAATTCTGCGAATCAATTTTCAAATGGATAATATCGTCATACCATGAGTTTGGCACAAGACTTTGCGGTTAAGATCAACCGAATCATTGGTATTTGCTGTCGTGGGACTTTGAAGATTGGCTGAGACTAACACTCTGCATCATTCTGATGCGTTTTAATTTCAGTACGATCCATGAATTTTTTGAGTGGGAATAGCGAGTCTATAGCGATTTTTACCATTATATGTGACATGGTTCTCACATATGATCTTATCACCGGTATTTCCTATATATGGAGTTATTTTTTATTTTGATGCTCAATTTTGCGAATATTCCAGAATTGGATAAGTAGGTAAAGTTAAAATTTGTTTCAACATAATGTAAAATTACTGGAATCTAAGGATCTAGCTAGAGATTAATTGAATAAATTTGTAAGAATTGAAAAAGAAAATTTGAGATAATGATTTTGATATCTCAATATTGATCAGAGAATCAATATATATAGAAACTAAGTTAAGTTTAATTGTATGCAAACACTAAGGTTAACTAAAGCTAAGTGTGGTGTATGCTATTTTAATGTGCATGTAAATCATCACTCTCACTTTAAACATAAGTTAGATGAGTATGATGCAAGATCGATGATTCTCGATAACAAGGACATTTTAGTTACCCATGTACATTACATGAAAGAGAAAAGAGGGAAAATCCTGAGACAATCCTCTAGAAAGTGAAACTTTTGCTCAATGAAAGACTTGGTGAAGATATCGATAGTCTACTCAAAACTGGGACAATATGGTAGATTGATGATCCCATCATAAATCAATTGTCTGATGTAGTGCATGATCAATATAGTTTTTGTCCACTACTACTGGACTAGATCATTGCAAAACTTTAGTGTACTCTTGTTGTCACACAATATGACAGTCAAATGATGGATAATGATACCAAGCTTGGAAAGGAGATGTTGTAGCCAAATGGCTTGAATAGCAGCATTGACTACTCCTCTGTACTCAACGTCTGCAGATGATAAAGAAATGGTAGGCTTGTTCTTGCCTGACAAACAAATAGAGTTGGATCCTTGACTAATTACATACTCGTAGCTGGACATATATCAAGGTTGTCTCGAGGCCAATCTAAATCTGCAAACCCAATGAAATCCAAAGAAAAATTCACTACATAGTGAATCCCGTAGGTGATTTCCTTCTCGATATATCGATTGAAGCACTTTGTAGTTTTCTAGTGTAAGTTATGTGGCTCCTACATGTATCTTGGAATTGCTCCTACGACATATTAGAGATGAGGATACGAGTGAGTGACATAAAGAAGATTACCTAAAAGTTGGCAGTACAATGTGCAATCAACCAATGGTGTGTCTTTTCCATCCTCAAGCTTTATCGATGAAAAGGAAGGTGTGGTTGTTGTCTTGCAGTCATTCATGTAAAATCATGCCAAAATATCTCTAACATTCTTTAACTGAGAAATGGTAATCATAAACTACTTCTATTGATCTCTAGTCCAAGAAATTAAGCAGGGCCATGTCTGTCATAAAAATTTGGTTATGTAATACGATTATAATCTCAACAATGGCAGAAATTGAACTACTTGTTATCGAAAGTTCATCTACATAGCTTACTATGATCAACACAATGTCAATTTTCTTCAACAAGTAAACATTGGAGTCATTTTTGTCGTGTACAAAATTTTGAGACAACAAGTAGGAATCCATCTTTATGTACTATGCTTTAGGTTGTTGCTTGAGGTCATAGAAAGATTTCGTTAGCTTTCATACTAGAGATAAATTTTGCATGTATCCATGCGACTGCTCCATGTAGATATCCTCCTTCGGATCACCGTAAAGAAAGACAATTTTCACATCCATATGATGCACCTCCCATCGTCTTGTTTCCATAATGGAGAAGGATAGTCAAGTAGAATCCATTTTTTCCATTAGAGTAAAAGTGGCATCATAGCCAACGCCATGTACCTACTCAAAACCTTTGGCCACCAACCATGCTTCATATCATCTAAATTTTCCATTTGGTACTTTCTTGCTCAAGTAAACTCACTTGCACCTGACAAGTTTACGATTGGAAGGTCGTGGAACTAGGTCCTAAGTCTGGTTCTCAATGAGAGAGTTGTATTCCTCTTCCATATACGCTTCCCATGTAGGATGCCTAACTGCATTTGCATAATTATGTCGCTCATATTCATTCATTATATAAGCATGTATGGGCATGAATGGATCTATAGTTGTGAGTGCTCATGGAGCTTCCTTGAACTGAGATATTGGAATACTCATATTATAACCTTGGCTAAGTTTGGTTGGGACCAAATAGTCATAGGGGAAAATAATTTCATATTGGTTAGTGTTCAGAAAACTACTCTGGTAGTGAAGTAAGCTTGAGGAGTTATTTAGTTTTGAGCACTAATCTCATTGGTTGGTAGGAGTGGTGTCTTCCTAGTGGTATTTGTTGTCCACATCCATAATTAAAAGGAAGAAAATAAGTACTATAGTGGTTTATCTATTTGGAATTAAAAAAATGAACTAACTATTAAGTTACACATTTTGTAGAGTAAATATGTTGTTTTTGAATATGAATTATTCATAGACTTAATATTTTGGCAATGCGTTGTAGCATGTTGTTTATGAAATCAAATGAAAAAAAATGGAAGATGTTGTCTAAATGTACAGGTTTTGGAAAAGAGGTGAAAAGAATGAATGAAATTTGGGTTATAACTTAGGTCACGTTGAAAGGAGTCAACAACCAAGTTTGAGTCCCTAAAGTTGGAGTAATATTAATATACATGCATAAAGAGTTAAAATAAAGACAACCTTGTTAAGAAACCCAGACAAAACAATAATTAAAGGACATTGCTTTCCAACGAGTGTTGAATTGGAACTGATGTTATTTTTTGTATTTGGTCCTAGAAGGAACACAGGGTTTGATTCTGAGGCCAAGCTGAGTATCAGTATCTAGGGAATCACTCCCTCAGTCTTGAGGATGGTTTCACCATTAAATAGAAAATTTAACATATAAATACAACTATAAATCAACTATGTTCACTAGTAACCTAAAAATTATAAAGATTATGAAACAATAGAAAATAGTTGTTATAAACACAATCCACATATAAATTTCATAACCCAAATTGGAATAAAGAAAGAGCGGTCCATGATATCAAATAATAAGTGAACTACGCGAAGAAGTCAATAAGTATTAACTTATAATTTCATAAACAAAAGATTATATATGAAAACTATAAATAGGTTATTGGTAAAGGGTGAAAAACGAGGTACCATGTTGCAAGCTATTTAGCCAAAAGGAGAGAGGTTGTATCACGATCACTACACTGATACTTATGCAAAGACTCTTAATAAAATCTCAATAAATTATAATACACTCCATGTTCATAAAAACTTAGGAGAAATCTATTAAACCGTAGCTCGCACCAGATACAAGAATAAAACTACATTCTATCAGGTAATATCAAGGAAATTGATACTATAACAGAAGAGCCAAATGACACCAACACCTAGAGGAAAAAGTAAGAAACCATAATCAGTTCTAGAAGGAACATGTGGGGTGAATATTGATTCTTTAAATGAACATTAAGAACCCTCTCCCTTATCGTTACATGTGTAGATAAAAAGGACTAGATTATGAGGCTGAAATAAAAACCAAGATCGCAATGGAAAACATAGAATAACATAGAGTCATCAATAAGATGTTTACCTGAAGAATGTTTCTCCTCCATATTTTATGGTAACCATGAAAAAAAAGGGGGGGTTCCACTTGTTAAATCATTGTTCAAACCATAAATAAGTGTAAATAAATATATGTTTTGTACTGTATTAGCTCCAAAAACCCTCAATACTAGGAGAGTTCACAAAGTCATGGATCTAGAAGCCTTCAAAAAATCCCACTTGTACCCTAGCTAAACATTAAACAGTTCAGAGGGTAACTCAACAATCAATGCGTAGGGATGTGAAAAAATGAAAACTATCCAACAACAAAAATAAAATGAAATAATTCCATACCTTCTTGAAGAAGGCAAGGAGAATAATTGAGAAGTTTCATCGAAAAATTCTCCAAATTTGAAGAGCTAGGTGCGGCAAAGTGAAAGGTAATAAGGATTGTTTCGCTAGTAAAAAATTTGAAATTATTGACTAGGTTACTAGAAACGTTAGTCACTGTAGATTTTCCAAGTGAAATACTATCAAAAATTAGAAATTTTATGTGACATCCCTGGTGAAAATTCCATGTAATAAAAGTTAATAAAGGAAAAATAATAACCACTGTTTATGGGACACTTATTCCAAGTTGAATTTTGGTCAAGAAATCCTAGTGTGGTTGTTCATTTTTTTATTATGGCTAAGGAAATTGGAAAAGGAAATGGCCAAGGATTGGAAAAGGAAAAATGAAATTTCTACCACATTTAGTTTTTAAAATAATGGAAATTAGGAGAAAATGAATGCAAAAGGTCACATATTGCATGTGCGGAGGAAAATAATGAAAAATGAAGAAAATAGAGGTGTAATTGATAAATGCGATTCTAAGGATCAGTTGGTACCATTTGTTAGCTCAATTCTTGAGCTCTCTCATTATTCTCTCTCTCACACACTCTTTGACACTTAGAGTTTTTGTGGAGAACTTTGGCATTGGATCAAGAAATGAAAAGAAAACAAGAGGAAGGAAGGAGCAAGCAAGGAAGAGTAGGATCAAGAAGTTACATCAAGATTATTTGAAAATATTGATTTGTATGTGTTTTTTCCTTGCTAGATTTTTCATGCATGGTATTGCATGTGGTTCTTTGTTGTCATGGCATGGGTTTTTCCACATGTGACATTTTTTTTAGCCTAGACTTCACTAGTCAAAATGAGATATTACTAACTATGCAACTGAAAAAGTTAGTCACCACAGTTATTTCAAGTGAATTGCTACTAAATTTGACTAATTTTAAGTGATTGAACTAAAAATTACTAACTTAAATGAATAATTTAGTGTAGGGATAAAATATATGACTAGATATTAAGTGGCTCAAATAAAAATGATTAACTTAAATGACTAATTTAGTCTAGGACTAAAATATATGAACAGATAATAAGTGACAAAATTAAAAATGTAACATAAAATAAAAATGATTAACACTATACTTGTAAGTACACAATATCATATTTGTACTTTTTCATGTTGGATTTGACATATCTAGGTAACATATCTTTGACATAGTAAACATTCTTAAGCTTCACATGAGTACATGAATGCATGAAACACCTTGCTATTTAAGCCCTTTAATTATAATTGTGAAAAGGGTTTACAAATTTCCATCATTGTCAAATTTTGTTCTTGATACATTTATTTCTTACATTTTTTTAACACATTTGACATTTTAGCCACACCCTTATGCAAATCAATGCATGAGAATGTGAAATGACTTGGTTAATAAGGCTAACAATTCATGATTTGTAAGATTGTCTTGACGGTTTACTTGCTTGCCTTTTTGTTGATGTATGGTCACTTTCTAATTTGAAACTTTCAAGGTGACATTGGGTGGCTTGCTTGAGAGTTTCATTTTATGCATTCTAGGTGGGGTTAAGAAGTTCTTTTTTTCTATGATAGTGTTTGAGTGGTGACATGATTTAGAAAATGCTTAAAAGAAAATTAGTTTCCATTACTGCCATCACCTAAACTACCTCCAATAAAATCATGTGCTTTTAATATAATCTAATTTTGATAAATATTTAAATCAATAATATAAATAAAATAAGATTATTATTTTCATTGTTATACTTTTGTATCTGGCATAATAAGCAACTATACCAAGCTTGTACTTCCATGGCAAAGGATCGATTATATCCATTACCAAATTCACCTCCAAGTGTACCCACATTGCCTTACATGTGGCACACGGAGCTAATTGAACTTTAAGCCAATAACATCATAAAAAATGCCTTAACAACCCATTTTATGATCAATTGATCTACACCTTGGAGGAAATTAAATATAACTTACTCATCTACGCCATGGGGAAAACTAGAAAAAGTTTTTAATATTTTTCCAAAGAAAAGAACCGAACATTTTTTATATTCGATAAAAAGTTACAAGTATATGCTAATGCATTCATTTAGCTGTAAGAAACGAGTCCTACGGCTGCTCCAAAAAAATTCTACCTTCTCAAAGTTGAGAAGGAAAAAAACTCTGGCCTCCTGGGTCGTATTTTAATACCCATTCCAGCTTCTTTCTACAAAGAGCCCTTATAGGGGCCTCAGAAACACAAAATTATGAGACAAGTATCTACTCCTGGGTCTCCTCAAAGAGGAAAACAACCCACAAAAAGAGTTGAAAACTATGGATATCACTAAATATATTCAAACAGTTTGTCACAAGATAGTCTGAGTATACATCCGCTTACATCAACATTTTATAAGCCATACGAAATAAAACAAAAAAAAGAAAATGAAATAGTAAAAGCTAAGCATAGGGAGGATGATCCGACACACGGATCTGATCATGTTCTTGCTCAGCTATTTTCCAATTGTCCATAGTTTGCTGCAAGCCTTCTTTAGAAAGCCTGTCAGCTGCTTCATTTATGTCCCCTTTGTGTCTTCGCCCGTGATAACTGTAGTATCTTTGGCAGGTTCCTTCAATGAATTCTCGTGACCGCGTTGGTCCACAAATTCTTCTTCTGCCACTGGCTAGGCGATTCCAGCCTAATCCTCTCGGTTCCACTTATATATGAGGTCCATAGCAACATCCTCTAAGATTTCTTCAATTCCAAAATCCTTCCCCATTTCCGCTGTCCTCTCCCCCTGCTTGATTTTCTTCTGAAATCTTATCCTGCGATTGCCTAGCGGACAGTTTTTCCAGATGCCCATATTCATGGCACCTATGACATCTAAAGGGTAGATGTTCATAGTCCAGCAGTTGCTCAAAAACAAAATCTCTGTATTGCAAATTGATGGGTTCTGCAAGACCTCCATCTGGATTTAATCTTACCAGTATCCATGCCATGGCTCTATTGTAAGTATGTAGGAAAGACATGTCCACCTCTAGGAAAGTGCCGAGGAGATTTCATATCGCCCTGAAGACCGATTCAACCCAGAGAAAGGGGGGAAGACCAAGTGCCCTAACCGAAACAGGAAAATCGTCTACCTTCTCTTTTTTTGCGTCAAATGAGGGAGTCCATCGTTTAAATAGAACTGGGTGATTTCCAAAAGCCTAACTCTTCCATGTAACCCAATCGGCCTCTTCTTTGCTTCCAAATCTCACCATAAGCCACCGTTTCACTAGGGCTGCTACCTTGAAGCTCTTTACCGGGGTTGTCTTCCACTATTTATCCACCCATTGTTTGATGAATTTTCCTAAGAAATGTTTTCCTCTAGCCCTCACTACCAGGGTGCATTCTGCCAACACTAAGGCGTCCTCTACCTGCACATCCATACCTAGGACTAAGTCCCCTTCAAAGTTTTTCTTCTTTAGGGGTTTTGATTTTTTTCTTTTCCCCCCAGTCTTTTCTTGTCCTCATTCTTCCTCCCTATCTTGTGGAATAGGGTCATTCCTGGTTGTTTTTGCTAGATCTCTAGGATCAACACTTCCTAGGGTTTGATTCCCCTTGCCAAGGTTCTCTGTTGGGAGTTCACCTTCAAATTCTTTCTCTATGTCTAGTGATAAGTTGATGCCCTTTTTAAACACTCCAAAGGTTGTATGGCAACGGTCACCACTTCGCTCCAAGGGTTCGCCCGTTCCTGCACTTATCGCTCCAAAACCCAGGCTAGGCCTGAAATTTCATTTTGCTGCTATCGATCTGGTGGTTGCCGGTGATCCACCCCCCTCCGCGACTGTGATATCAGGTTTTAGGCCTCCTCCCATTGATCTCCAAATCCCATGGCTTACTTTGCAATTTATGATATCTTCAAGTCCTCCGGATAGGAAGGGAACATTTAGAAAGGGTTTGTCTTTCCTATCTTGAATGCTTAAAGGTTTACCTGTCAGCTGAAGATCCTTTTCCTGAGTAATTGAAACTTGCATGCCCCTTTCTCCTTTGCAGTTCTGACCTGCCAGGACCAGAATTCCCTCCAGCAACCCTGATGCTGCTCTGTTGCTCCATGACCCTTCCACAGTGAATTCCTCTGATGCATGGCTGCCAACTGACCCGAAAAACTTGTCAATGTTCTGTGTGTTTATCTCCTTTCCCTGAACCGACAAAATGTCTTCTGGTGCAGGGTCTAGGTCGACTACCTCTCTAGGTTTCACCATGGTAATTACCCTACACTAAACACTTATAGGAAACCGTTAATAGTTTGTTCCCTTCAGCACATGCTATATTCAGCTTCGAGTAGACTGGGAATGCTGCTGGCACACTCACACCAAGGGTTTTCACCATTCCTCTGCTCAGTTAAAAGTAAACCTCCACGTTTTGAGAGCGCCCTGCAGAAAGAAACCCCAACTGTCCTCGTCTTCTTAGTTATCCACTCACGTACCGCGATGTGAAACTCTGTTGTCCCACCTCGGATCTCCTTGCCTTCGTCATTCATCTTGGCCCTAGTCTGCAGCATCCTAGGCCGTACTCCTAGGTTGCCATGGCTTGAAACCTCAAAAAAGTTTTTAATATTAAAAAATATAGCCAATTTATTTTATTTGAAAATCAATTTTAATATCTAATTTGAGGAAAGTATGTAAAATAAAGTTTAATGTCAAAAGTGTTAAGCAAAATAAAATTTAGTGTGAAATGTTATGGAAAACATTTATTATAATCCACATGGCCTAACAAAGGAAAACTATCTAGGGTGAGGATATGCCAAAGTCGGCTCAAATAAAATTATTTTCCAAGCGAGATGAGTATCAATAAATATTTCACTGAAGTGTGAATCTAGTGGTTGGTGTAACTCGCTAGTCTGGAAATGTGCAAGATCAGAAACATGAGAGAGAGGAAATAGGGAATGGTAAAGGAGGGAAAAAGCAGTCAGAAGATGCATTTACAGTCAAAGGGTAGGGTTTGAAAGCACAATTTTTCTAGTAAGTGTGCACCTTAAAACCCTTCTATGATCTGAAAGAAATAATTTAAAGGTCGATTGTACTTGTCGTTAGCGACGTCGATCTCAAAATCCATGGATGAGGTTCCATCCAGGAAGGAGCAGCTCCATAAGTCATTTCTGTAGCTTCCCTCCCATTCTTCGGCCCTTGTAAACTTTAACATCTAGTGGAAGGAGCTTAAAGACAACTTCAACGACTTTGAGAAGCACATGCAGAAGCACCTTTGAAGGGCTCAACGAAAAAGAGAAGGAAAAAGAAAAGGAGAAATCTACAGCAGAAAAGAGCTTGAAAATGGTAATAAGACCCTGGATAAAAAAATCCACTGCAGAAAAGAGTAATAGAAACCCTAACAAGATAGTGGTTAAAAAACTTGTCATAGGAAATAGCTCTAGAAATTCTAATAAGAACTCGGAGAAAAAATATGTTAGTGAAAAGAGCATTGGAAACCCTAATGATACCTCAAAGAAAAATTCAGCTACAGGAAAGTGCACTAAAAGCTCTAATAAGACCTTGCTTGAATTGAAAGAGGACGTGAAGTCATAAACCTAAGCTAAAATATTTATGCGAGAATAGGGATGTCAAGAGCCTGAAGGAATTCTTGCTCAATTCCTGTAGTGAGCTCACAACGATTTGTAAAGAGGCCCCTGATCCGGATTTAAACAGGAACACAATAAAACACAGAGATAACCATATACACAAAGATGCAGCGGAAATAATACTTCATTTCATTAATGAAAAATACTGAAATATGCTTACAACCAGAA
>APFE031574430.1:0-14292 GCA_000404065.3 Pinus taeda | reverse complement strand
TAGAGGAAACATTGCAAACCCTTGATATAGAAGTAAGGATGATAGCACCCATTTATTCAAAATTACTCTTGTAGCAAGATTTAACCACTAAGACCTGCACCATTGCATCTTGTTTTACATTTTATGAAGAATTGACTACCAATCAAATGCCTTTGGACTCTAGAATGCAATGAGAATCCCTATATATTTCCAAAGAAAGTTCAAAAACTCTAGTTTCCTTTTGTAACAATGACTAGTGGAGTTCCAACTATATATATTACTATATAGCCTTGTTGATTAACCCTCCTAAGGTATTTGTTAATTAATCCAAAACCACATCAAATCTCTTTGCTATAACCATTGATACCACTCATGAACAAGGTATCATATGCGAATTGTGAGTGGCTTAACTCTTTTATAACTTGAACTATAATAATTCCTTTCATTTTCCCAAAAACTTGTTCATATTTCAATCTCATAGTTAAATATTCCATCTCGAGATGTATATAAAATCCAAATTATCGTAATTCCTTTCAATTCTTGTTCTAATATCATATTGAAGTATTCTTCAATTAGGATGTATAAAAAGTGAGATAGGGGTAGCCTTGTCTCAATCCTCTCTTACTCTAGAAGAAGGTTGTTGGCCTTCCCTTTATAGGGACGTCCTATGCATGTCTTTATCCAATGGGTGAAAGTTTCAACAAAATCATTCAATTGTATAACAACAAATAAAAAGGAATTTGTTGGCTTGTTGGGGCCTGACCCAAGTTCGGAGATGATTTAGCCAAACAAATCCTAGTACTACTGGCCCTTTCGGCAACAATCCTCGAAGCGCAGACTGAGGTCTCACCCAAAGTAGTATGGGAGGGTGCTAGAATCAGGTTTCCGCACCCTGGGGATGTTTGATGGTTTCCAAGTGGTCCGCAGTTTGACCCTGTGCGCACGTCGCTATGCGCACTTATCAGTACCTCGCAGCCTGCGACGCTTCCTTCGTGTAGCCCTACCCGGGGCTCGAACAATTTTTTTACCCAGATCCTTACTAGTAGCCTGATATTAGTGGACTAACTTAGCTTATCTGTATGCTTTCAGTTATACTTAACAATATTCACCATTCATACAAGTACGCGCAGTAAATAAATGGTATAATTACAAATGATATCAAACAGGAAATAACACAAGAACAGATACAACTTCTCTTTATTATTCTTCTTCCTTGGTTATAGACTCGACTCCACCCTGTGTACTCAGTTGTAGGGGTCCACGCACTCAACTACAGACTCTACTAGGCCTCTGCGCACGAAGTTGTAGAGCCTCTTCCTACTATTACGACCCAAGATGCTAGACTCTTGCTCTATGCTTCGCTATTTTTCAGACTCCATCCGTTGGTTAACTTACTTACTACTTTACAACTTAAAGCCTCGCTCTATTTATACAATCGCATGGTCCGCAGACCATGGGTAGGTCGCCACTACATTCAAAACTTAGGGCGAACAACCCTGTGACTCTAACATACAATTCGCGCTCCGCGCCAGCAATTCATAGAGTTTTTACAATAACATTACTCAGCACTTGGGCTTTGAGCCCCAAACCATGCTGTGGCGGGGGGGGGGATTCCATGCCCAACAGGCCCCCAACACAAACATCGTGACTCACCCTCGAATCACTCTATCGGCGCGACGATCATGGTGCGAAGTCCCTCCAGCTGGTCCCAAACAGTCTTGATGTCTGCAACGCACTGAGTTGCTGCTTGTTATACCTGTTGCATTCTCTCTTTTGAGCCCTCTATTTCTGGCGTGCTACACTACATCTATGCATGCATCCCCTGAATCTGTACGTGCTTTAATTCAATATTTGTCGTGATTGTGAAGGCTTCGTCAATCCATGGCTGGACGCACGCTTTGAGAACTACTTTCTTATGGCCCGCTATGTCCACCTGCTCCTTTAATGCCTTGTCTTGCTGCATTCTTGCAAGCCGTTGAGTAAGGAATACTGTCTGCGTAGTCCCCTTGACGTTGTGGTATTGTTGCTAGAGTTCGCGTGCCTTTGTCTCCAGCCGCTGGATGTTGGGGTCCTCCTGCAAAGTCGTGAGGACCTCAAGCGCCTGTCCCAACATGTTGGTACAGTTGCGCACTACACCTCCAATCTCTTCCAACCCTGCTGTAATAGCACTAGCGTTCTCTTCTTTGATTTTCGGGTGAGTGGAAGGCTACGCCTTCAACTGTAGCTCGGCGATCTAGAGATTCAGCTCCAGTTGTACCCTTGTTGTCTCTTCTCTCGCGTCGCAGACTCCATTGGCCAAACTGTGGACCCGCACTTCCACCGGTAGATCTATTGCGATAGCCAGCTCTGGGACACGTCGACAAGCGTCATCTACCGTCTACACCAACCTTTAGTTCTGTAACACCAACTTGTTGCGCTGTGAGCTGAGCTGCTCCATATTGATCTTATGTTCACTAAGAACTTGGATCGTGTGGTTCTCCCTAGCACGCAGCTCTGTTGTTATTCCATCCTGTAGCTGATAGAGTGTTTCTCAGGGAAGGACAGCTAGATTAAGGCCAAGGCCTTTCATCATGCTAACCATCATTCGGCCCATCACATCTCATGATACTAACGCTCCCTTTGGAAACACTATTGTGTTAGCCATCCTTGCATGCAGCATCTGCTGTGTTGCTGAAGTACCTGCTACGACGTGGGTAGACAGGGTACCTTCCTGAGGGGCCCACACCTGTAACTCTTGTAGTTGTGCCCTGAGGGCCCCCAACACACTTTGGTGCTCCGTCACAAACTCTTGGAGTGCTTCGTTGGTGACATCGCGGAACGTCTCGCCAATGTCATGGAGATCACCTTCAGTTAAGGTGATCGGGTCAATCACCAGCTTCGAGGCCTTGACCTTCTTCCTTGGACCCGATCTCTCTGCAATGCACGGTCGTTTGAGCTGTGTGGACACGATCACTAGGTTCACACTCCCTTCTGCTAATTTTGTGTCCTCTGCCGCCTGCCCTGAGGACGTTGCTTGGACCTCCTCTGCCTGTATCGTTGTGACCTCTGATGTATGCACTGTTGCTGCTACTTTTGCGGCCTTCTTCTACTCCGTGGCTTCTTGTGCCGCTTCGTGTATTACTCTTACCTCAGCTACCACTTATTCGTTCTGCCTTCTTGCAGCTAGTTGGGTGATGCACAGCTTGGCATCATCCTTCTTTTTCTATGCTGCCACTTTCTCCAGTTTTGCCAAATCTGGGGCGCGCCACTCGGGAGGCCATGTCTCTAATACCATAAAGATCGTGTCGTCAGTGGCTACAAATGGTAGCTTCGTCCATGGCTTTGTTGGATCCTTCCGTGCCCTGATGTATGTGTTGTGCATATCCGCCTTGAATTCTGCAAAACTCTGCAGACTATTGTGCACCATAGGTGACAGGCGCGGCCTCCTGTTGATCCAAATTTGGATGCTCACCTCCGTGAGCACCCAAAAAAAAATTTATGTTGCGAATCCATTTCGCATCCTTAGTGGCCCAAAGCGAAGCATACTTCTTGGCCTCTGGTAAGTCTCGGGCAATGTTCGGGAACTGACTATCCTCCGGAAATTCTCCTGCTACCAGCAAGATGGGTAAGAGCAACCACGCATAGTGGAAGGTCTTACCCTGCTCCTGGGCTTCCTGACAGTTTAGCAAAAACTCCTCGCAGAAGGTGCATTGTTCGGCCAACGCAACCATCGGCGCTGGTACCTCATCAGTGTGACATTTTCTCATCACTTTACTGGCCAGGAGTTGGGTGGCTACGTGCACCCCCTTATCCTTGGTGCTGGAGATGGCGTAGCCCCTCTTCTTTTTCTCCAGTTTATACTTTGCCTTCATGGACTCTGCGAGAGCCAAGCCGCTACTTTTCCCAACTATCCTCACGGGGTCCTTTCCTTTACAGGGAAGCGGAGAAATCTGGTGGATGAGATTTGCCATGATGGGAATAGGCTCTTCCAGCCATAGATACCCATCATGCACCAGGTAGAGCAGCTGCTTGGTGACGAAAATGGTGATGGGTGCGCAGTGGAAATGTGGAATCCATAACAAGTGCAGCAACCCGGCCTTTTCCACACAACACATCCATTTTCGCAGCTCTAACGCTATCACTTCCCGCTCTGTATTCTGCTTCATCAGATTTTCTGCCTTTAATTGCAGGAACATCTCGCTGTCCTGGAGGTCCCAGTCTTCAAATTTCATGGTGGGCACACAGCCTAGGCGTCATCCCTCAAATACAATGCCATTGGGGAGGAGCGGGGTCTAGAGTGAACTCTTCATTGCATCCAAATCCTTCGGTACTTTGGCTTTTCCTTTCCATGGAGGGACATACATGAGTAGTTTCACCGCAGAGCGCAACGGTTGGATGTCCTCCTACACGTCGTCTTCTTCTTCTGTGGTGGTAATTAGGGCCTGCAAATCTTCTTCCTCCTCATCTATTTCAATCGTGACTGCCTTCCCTTTTTCTTCCATTGATAACTTGTTGTGCCATGCATTCCTTGGGGACATGCGTATTGGTCCCATTGCCTGCTTATCCTTCTTTGGCCTCGGCGTTCGCTGTGATTTGGGGATTTCTGTCACAATCCTAGTGCCTTCGGGAACATCCTATACTAAGGGGGTTTGCACAGCCTCACCGGCGGTTCCTTCCTCAATTCCTAACCCATCCTTAGTGGTCATCATCATCTCTACACAGTATTTTGTCTTTCACGAACTCAGGGGGTCCATTATTGCTCAGCTCTTAACATTTTGTGCTCTGCTCAACCGCTCAATGCTCAAATGACCAAGTGTTGTCTGCTGGCTGGCCCTTTGAGTTTTATAGCGCCTTTTAAATTCAAATTCGACTGTTCCCCCCCCCCATTTTGGGCCATCAATGCTTCCTTGGCGGCAGATTTTCCCAAATCTTGCACATAAATTTTGCCTTAAATGCCCGCTGCCTGCTCCATTAGGCCTCAAATCGGACATCTCATCATGAACAGTGACACCAACGGTCACTTCCCAGCCGAACCGCGTGGTAGCGCAGCCCTTCGTGCGCAGTCGCGAACCCTGTGACGTCTTGCTCTTGTGTGCATCTCTCATATCGCACAGCCCCCAGGCAGAATATTTTATAGTCCTGCGCTCCCTCTCAACTGCTTGGAGTGCTAATACTATCCTCCCTACGGCTAGTCAGGTGGGCGCACCACCCATGCGGGGCTTCATCTCGTCCTCCACCATGATTCGTGAAGAATCCTGATCTTCCCTTGTAGTGATCGGCATTGCGTACTCTACTACTATGCTTCCCTGGTCACTACATTTGGCAAGATGCAGTCTCAGCCACGACACCAGACTAACCAATTCATGACGATAGCTTTCCAATTTGTCAATATGAATGTACACACGTTGCCTTGCCATCCTTGGTTTCTCGACGAGAAACACTTCCTTTATTTCGTTTTCCAGTGTCTTGACCTCTGCGTCCATTAAAACGCTTTTCTCCCTTAGCCATACTTGGTCTTTTTCAAGTTCACCAAGTCTAAAGTTTCCCCATCGGATTTATTCCTCAAGTCTTATATGTTCTATTTGGCACAACTGTGTGATTTCTTCGTTCCGGTCGGCACAGACCATCGTATCTATTGATGTTGTTATGTGCAGACTCGTCTTCGCATGCCCCACAGGGACTACAACACCTGTTTCATACTTCAACTTCGAAAGTGCTTGCGTGGTCAGAGTTTTGCACATGGTCCTATAAGCCCATCTAACTGCCGGTACGCACAAGTCCCATTCGGTGCGTCTCACATGGTGGACCCTATTCAACACTTCGCACACCTTGTTAAAGGCTTCCCCATGTATGATGTTTGGTGTGCTAGGTTTTATCATGCTTCGTCGTTCGCCCCTTGTCTTTCTTGCTTCTACTTTTTGTTCCTGTTTCCTATCATGATATCGGTGTGCGTTCGTGTGGGTTGCGTACCATACGCCTGTACCCATCTGGAAAGGTGGGCCCGCAAGTTGTTTCGCCCCTCATAACCGGTTCTCATCCATAGCTGAGGTTTTCCAAATCGTATAAGCATCCCACTTCTGCATTCGCGCTAGTCCTCAAAGCTTCTCTAATGCGTACCCTGCCACCTTGCGGGCCTTGCGCGCAGTGCCCATTTCAGAGCATCGAACCGCTGCTATTCTGGCATTGACTTTCAAATTTGTTCAAGAATTCATCCACCGCTGTCAACTCGTCATACATAGGTAAATCCCTTACCTTTGTTGTCACGTAGTGCAGTGATCTAACCATCATGTTGCAATTGAGTGTGGTTAACTCGTGTAACCAGTTCTGCCATCATTCTGTTTCCTCACCCGAGTGTGATGTGTAGGAGCTTTCGCGGTCCCACAAAATCCAACCATCCACTGTAGGATTCACCAAATCCTGTTCCTGAGCGATTATCTTGTAGATACATTCTAGCTCGTTGTCGCTCTCATCATCGCGCACTGGCTCTGTGTAGCACGCTCCTTCCGCAGGGTCTACGAGCACCACTATGTGTAGTGGCTTTTTCTCAAAAATCATTTTGCGCTTCTTTATATTTATTACTCCATTCATATCGGTGGCCCAGTCTATTCCCAGTAGCATCGACAATCTCTATCAGTTGGAAATCTGCCACCGCGCTCGCACCTTCAATATCCGCCGTTACTCTTTGCAATCTTCCCATGGGTAAGTTCTTCTATTGGTTCGCCATTCGCAATTGAATAAGAGACCATTGTGGCGCGGTTCTGCCCATGCATTCCCATGTTCGTTTTGGCAGTACATTCGCGTCAGATCCTAGATCCAGAATTACTTGATCCATTTCATACTCCCCGATTTGTGCAGTCAATCTCATTTCCCTTCCTGTTCGCGATGTGTGCTTTCCGAGTTTTTAGACTACGCGTGGTTCTCCTGACCCAGCGCACCTAGTGATAAGTTCCTGCAGCCCTTTCATAGCTTTGTTGTCGCGCAACAGTTTCATACATGTCTTCAGAAAGGTAGTGACCATTGAAGGATCCATCTCCGGCTTTAGTTGATCCTTACTACCTAAAGCGGAGGCCTCCATGAAGCTCTTCTTAGCTTCCATGAATGTCTCCTTGGTGCGCTCCAGATCAAATTCAGGTTCCATTTTAGGAGCCTTGCGAACCCACGCACTTTCTTTGGGCTGCTTACCTTTGTCCTCTCTTGTCGTGATACCACTTTTGAGCACTATGTTTACATTTGAGTCCTCTTCGTGTGGCTCAGACCTCATCATTTACAAATTCTGAGTCAGGGGAGGCTAGACTACCCCTTTCTCATGCAGCCACGCTATCAGTGTAGGGTAGTCCTCTGCCTCATGATCAAACTGAGTACAGTATAAACATGATGTTCTCATTAGATTCATACAATCACAGGCATAGTGCCCTGGCCCTCCGCAATTGTAACAAATTAGTTGTTTGCGACCCCTTCCTGGTCCCAAAAATCTAGTGCACGCCATTCCTGCATTTGGGTCGAGGGCTCATGTTTTGGTCTATACTCTGTTTGCAAGAGTCTAATCCATCATTAGTTCATAGATTTTGTAGGTGCGCTCATCATGGCCTACCAATCTGCAGAAATTACAGAATAATCGTTGGGACATCTGCGTATACTTCTGCAATAGATGACAATTATATGTGGTGTATTTTCTTCCTGTCTGATAGATCGTGCACCATAATGCAGGCGTCGTGCTTGGTCCTGCTTGTGCCTCAAGTCTTAATGGCATCGGCCCTCCTCCTGCCAAGTAATCCGCGAAGACTGGACAATGGTCCTTGTTATGCCCCTGGCCTTTACATTTTATGCACCATACCTCCTCACGCGCTTCTGGGCGAGTTGTCCTGTCTTGTTTCAAACTCTCCAATTCCAGACACAAATTTTGTAGTTGCGCGTGGATTTGTTGGACTCCCAGGTCAGGATCTTGTATTGGGGTCTCATGCAGTCTCATTGCAATCTCCAAAGCTTCGGCCTGGGTGGATAACTTCTGTTGCGACAACGCCGTTCTTAGATGTAGTGTTAATGACTCTACAAACCATGCAAGGTGCTGCCCATCTGTCAAGGTCATGTTGGCTTCGCGAATCACACTCTTCAGTCTCTAATCCGGATCCCATGTGGTCTCGCCTGGAAGCATTGTGATCTCCTTGAACCCAATAATCGATTGTGTCTCTGACTTTGTCCTGCTAAATTCATTGTTCAGTGTGCCTGGATATCTGCAATCCCCACGTTCGGATGGTCATTAGAATGCTTAATGTACCATGTTAGTGCGTGATCCTACAACGTGCTCACCAATGTTGCCTTCTTTATATTGTCATCCATGACTCCTTGTGCTTCCCATACGACCCTTACCATGAACCAAAATTGGTCCGGGTCTTCGTTCCCTACTCCTCTGAATATCGACAATTTTATTGTGCTCACCATATTGAACTGTGGTGGTGGTGGAGGTGGTGTGGGCGGAGATGGAGGTGGAGATGGTGAGATTAGTGGCGATGGAGGTGGAGGTGGTAGGCGCGGAATTCGCTGCCTTATCAAACTGACCACGCTTCTTGGAGAAACTTTCACAAGATCTTCCTTGATTTTGATCCGGATTTAAACAGGAATGCAACAAATTATAGAGATAACCATAAACACAAAGATGCAGCGGAAATAATACTTCATTTCATTAATATACAATACTGAAATATGCTTACAAACAGAAATGGAAATAAACCAGCTAGGGCAATGGTAGCTTATCTCTGAGAAGAGATGTGGTGGCTACATGCCTCCGAACTGTGTTACAATGAGGCTCGAAGGCCTATTTAGTGTTGAGAAACAATCGAAAACCCTTAACATCCCAAAACCTAACCCTAGAAGATGAAACACCAAACTGTGGGCCCCGTTTGGGTAAATTGGTATATCAACTTCCCGGGGTCATAACTTTGGCATACGATCTCTGTTTGACGTGCACAATATATCGTTAGAAATATCTATCCGAGAACTACAACTTTGGGAAGAGCAACATCGGTCCATGGACCCATGTTGCTCCCAGTTTTCCCAAAAAAACGTCGTTTCGGGCCTCAAAACGGCTCCAGAAGTTCAGGACTTGAAAAACTGCTAAAAATAGTAAACTGGGATACAATTAAGGAAACTGAAAAGTTGAAAGAAACAATGGTGGGGGTCTAAGTGGACTTGGCAGGTGGCCACCAATATCCACCTGGATTAGCTTTCCTGTCGAGGCGAAATCAAGGGGCTATTCTCTATCTCTGCGCTACCTTCGTTTCTATAGATCCTCCCACTTCGCGTAGCCCTAAACATCAATTTATTCGCATAACAAACTTTTCACACAATAACATCTTAATCCAAGTGTTCAGATATTTAATGTACTTACCTCGCGATCCTTTGAGAAAGTATTGTTCTGCCTCGCTCTAGCTGACTGTTCTGTCTACCGCGAACTTGGTGATAAACCCCCCTATAATTCGATCGAGCCAATGGTCCACATCGCGCATGATCTTATCTTTTGATGCTTCTAGTCTACGCACTAATTTCTGGAGTCCACACAATTGGTTTGTTGAGCCTACACCTTCCATGACTGTCTGCTAGCTTCTCAATCCACTCATACAACTTAGAGGGAAAGGATGCAAAGATCATTTCATGGATTTCTGTATATAAGTAGCGCTCCAACCACTATTCCTTTAATACTCGCGGATTCCTGTTTTCCTACGTCGCGAACTCGTGAATATTTCTATCTAACCACCCTTCAATTTCTTTCTTTGTTGGATTCCAGTGACATGACATCAGGCATCCCTTATGCAGATCCCGGTCCTGGCAACGAGACCATTTGTTGGCTTGTTGGGGCCTAACCCAGGTTTGGAGATGATTTAGCCAAACAAATCCTGGTACTACTGGCCCTTTCGGCAATAGTCCATCGAGCGCGGACTGAGGTCTCACTCGAAGTAGTATGGGAGGGTGCTAGAACCAGGTTTCTGCACCCTGGGGATGTCTGATGGGTTCCAAGTGGTTCGCGGTTTGACCCCGCGCGCACATCGCTATGCGCACTTATCAGTACCTCGCAGCTTGCGATGTTGTCTTCATGTAGCCCTACCCGGGGCCCAAACAATGTTATTACCCAGATCCTTACTAGTAACCCGATATTAGTGGACTAACTTAGCTTATTTGTTTGCTTTCAGTTATACTTAACAATATTCACCATTCATACAAGTACGTGCAGTAAATAAATGGTATAATTGCAAATGATATCAAACAGGAAATAACACAAGAACAGATACACAAAATTCAGATACAACTTCTCTTTATTATTCTTCTTCCTTGGTTACAGACTCGACTCCACCCTGCGCACTCAGCTGCAGGGTCTGCGCACTCACCTGCAAACTCTACTAGGCCTCTGCGCACTTAGTTGCAGAGCCTCTTCCTACTACTACGACCCAAGATACTAGACTCTTCTTCTATGCTTCACTGTTTTTCAAACTCCATCTATTGGTTAACTTACTTACTACTTTACAACTTAGAGCCTTGCTCTATTTATACAATCCCATGGTTCGCGGACCATGGGTAGGCTGACACTACATTCAAAATCACGATCTTAATTAGTGAGACAAGTTGCACAAAATATTAAGAGGACAAGCCACAATATGAATTAGTAGGTCGTCAGGTCACACTTGAGAGCAAGTCGCAAGTGAGACTGACTCTCATGAGTACACAGATGCGACTATGTGAATAGGGGTAGTCTAAGTGAATTGTAAAAAGGAGGAATTCATAAGTCGTGTGGAAAAGAAGATCGCAGTAGGAGCTAACACTCTCTAATGCAACCTTGCAACTATGCAACTAGAGATGATGGAGGACAACTCACATGGTCGCATAATCTCAAGGCTTTTGAACTGCAACCTTGTGAGTATAGGAAAAGGAAATGTTTCATCACAATAGTGATTTGACTGCTAGACATGAGGGAAAAGGGTAAGCCCAAATGTGAGTTTGTGACTAGGCATAGGTTGGCAACTTGCAATTGTACAAGAGTTGTGACTTAGGGAACTGGTAGAGTTATAAGCTCAACTCATGCCCAATCGATGGGACTTATTTCTCGAGTTCAGAGCAAGCCAAGAAACTAGGAAAATCCATAGGAATCGATAAGATGATTGATTTTTATAGGATGTGGGATCAAAATGTGATAAGGGGATACATGAGTCTAGAATGCCAATTAAGATTGGTCGTATGAAAGAATGAATAATGAGAGTCTGGAATGAAAGGAGGATGAGATAGCTAAAAGTGTCAGTCCATGAGGGTCGAGATTGGTTTGAGAAAATGTTTGTGAATGGGCGGTTGGGTGACGAAAGATTAAGGAGAGAAGGGGAAATAAGGGTTTCTACGCCTTCTCGAGGTAATTTGAGGGGATGGAAAGGATCTCTGGGAGGAATTCATAGAGATAAGCCATTGAAGAAGAAGACAAGTGTCATTGTTTGAAAGAAATAATGGTTACATGGGAAATGATGTGTTGCCCACCTCTGGAGATCACAATCCATCGTTAGTCACTAGAGCGGAGCGAAGTGCATCGAAAATAAAAGAAAAAAGAAAAAATAGTATCCCACCTACTAATGCCCACAAATTGAAAAAATGGCAAAATCGTTAGTGAGGATACTAACCCTTTCCACCAAATCCCCTCTCCTGCTCATATGTGGCCTCAAACCAAATTTGGATGTATGAGATTGATCTTTTGTTCAGCTAGTCTTGTTTCACAGAAATGGCACCAAGGTGAGTTTGTATTGATGAGATCGATTTGTGATTGACTAGTCTGCTTTGGGAGAAATGAAAGGGAAAATGAACAATGGAATTTGTTCATTTCCTAGCTTATTTTTTTAATAGTTTTACTAGAGAAAAATATAAAATAATAACTAAATGTAATATAAAGTAATAGTTTGATTAAAACATTGTATAATATAGATCATTATATATTTTCCATTTAACCACACACCCTACCCTTGTGATGGTAGGCAAGGCTAAGATATTCACCCTCGTGTTGGTAGGAAAGGGATCGAGGTTTTTCAAAAACAAGGCTCATAGCCATTACAATAATAAAATTTAGATGAATTCAACATGTTACTTGAGAGAGAGAGAGAGAGAGAGAGAGAGCTGTAAATTAAATGTAGGATTAAAACATAAATAGTTTAGTTGATTAGTTCAACTCATTGTCACCCAATGTTTTTTGACATTTGACTAGTTTCATGTCAATAGGTAAACTAGTCTATGCCAATGGGTTTAATAGAGATGCCATCCACTAATATGGGAAAGCATCCCGTATGTTTCCCCACAATATTTTCTTTGAAAAGCCAAGAAGATAACAACATATATTAAAAAACATAGATATAAATTACACCATATAAGGTGTATGTATACTAATGATTGAAGATGAAATGTACATCTCAACCATTGGATCCAAGTGGCACTAGTTGATTTTGGATTGAATATAATTTGAGAAACAATATATATATTTTTTAGTTGTGATTGACTTTAAATTGGACAATATGTTGTCTAGGAGTTACAATTCATGCCATAAATAAGTATATTGTACATGTTATGGGTTGCAATGTTGTGAAATATGGATGACACATCCATGTATACTACAAAAATGAATTCAATGATAAAGCATGATAAAGTAACTATACTACTAGAACTAAATCACATATAAGTAATAATACTAACTTATATTCACACAGTCATTGCTAAGTTGTATATGTTTATCCATAAATTATGTTAGTAGTTTTGTTATTAGGTTATAAGAATGCCAATTAAAATACATCAAAACCACTCAAATTTGCTAGTATTTAGAATATAACAAATGTCATGACTAACTTTTATGGCCATGTGGTCACAAATTAGCCAATTTGTACTTTTGATGCTTGGATTTTCTGAAGCTGCCTCAAAAGTAGACATTTTGATAAGTCAATGTTTTGAATCCAATAACCAGATTCATCATCAGGACAAAAGAGTCTAATTTGTACTTGTAAGGTTTTTTATAGAATTCTTATTTTTCTTTGTATCATTGAAAGAAAAAAACATCCTCATATTTCTCATAAAACTCTAATATTCCTCTCCATAGAGATCAAGTCATGGTCTAATTTTCTATGTTATCATTTGCACAAGCAAAGGCTATAATTTTTACTCTATTTAAGTTAAAAACAAATTAATGACATACAAAATCCATTAATATCTTATATAAGATCCCCATTATGCCTTTACAAGTTCTTGAAATTCTTCCTTCTTAAGCCATGATGGATTGAACTTGAACAAGTTTGATGGTTTCCTTTTTTCTTTTTCAATTTGTAGTAGGATTGTGAGAAGCTCAAATTCTCCTATTGAATCAACCCAACTTTTGATTCTTTCTTCATTTGAAAAAATAGTCTCAAATACAAGGAATCAATCCAATACTTTTGGAACTTATTCAATCCCAACCTTATTATTCCTCCATATTCAAATATGTTTTATAGGTGTGACATATGTCAATATTTATATAAGAAGAGCTTCAGCGTAAATCACATGAAAAAGACTTTTGTCGACGTGTTTCGAACCAACTAGTGTGGTTCATCGTCAGGACAAGTTGAAGAAACATATCTGGCATAGCATGTTAAATAGACTGTGCAGAGACTCCAACGGCTACATAACGGCTAATTGACAGCTACTTTGGACTATTATGGTTAGGTTAAACTTATATTAATAAAAATATTATTTTTATTTTATACGGTTATTAAAATTGTATAAATAAAATAAAAATGATTTATTTAATAATATCCATTTATAGTCAAATTAATAAAGGTAATTGGTTGTTAGGAAAATATATAATTTTAATGGTAAGTTTCCAGCTTTAAGTTACCCATTTGTTAATTAATTTACTAAATATAAATATGTTTGTTAAGGTAAAATTAGAGAGTAAATAATCTTGAAGGCAGAATTAAAAGCTAAGTTAATTTGTATTTGAATTTATTAATTAATAATAATATCAATATCAATAAAATCTAAAGGGTAGTTTATTACTTTACTTAGTTTGTTAGGAAAATGTGTATATATATATTATTTTATCAGAATATTCATGTAAAATACTTTTAAGAAAGGAGAGATATCTAGACCTACCATATTTTATTATGGATAATTAAGGAGATGATTAGATTGCTTAAATAAATCAATAAATAAAAATAGTAATAATACTATAATAAAGGTGCAACTATAAGTATAAATCAAAATAGTAACTACCTGATCATAACTTCATGGATGCATTAAATTAAAAAATAATAATAAATAAATAAATAAAAAATACAGCAAAATCAAATCAAA
>APFE031574429.1:12936-23788 GCA_000404065.3 Pinus taeda | reverse complement strand
GAAATGACTAACATGGGTTTGCTGAGATACTTCTTAGGAATAGAAGTAGAACAAAATGGAAATGGGATTTTTATCTCACAAGCGAAATATGTTAATGAAGTGTTGGAAAGATTTAATATGTAGGAGAGCAAAGCAGCAATCACTCCCACAGTGATGGGATTAAAACTCAGCAAAGAGGACAACATCAAGGATTTTGATCCTAGTTTGTACAAGAGCATAGTTGGCAGCCTCATGTATTTGACTGCAACTAGGCCGAATATAATGCATGCTGTTAGTTTGATTTTCAGATTCATGGAGAGGCCAAAAGAAGCACATTGGCAGGCAGCAAAAAGGATTCTGAGGTATGTTAAAGGTACTAAAAGGTTTGGCATTTTATATACTGCTTCAAAATGTTCAGATTTAATTGGATACACTGATAGTGATTGGGCTGGAAGTGTAGATGATTGTAAAAGCACATCCGGTTATGTTTTCCACATGGGTTCAGGAGCCATTTCATGGGCTTCTAAAAAACAACATATTGTAGCGTTGTCTACAGCAAAGGCAGAATATGTGGCAGCTACATCAGCAACATGTCAAGAAATTTGGATGAGAAGGATGTTAAGGAGTTTATGCCAAGAGCAAGCAAAAGGAACTGTGACTTTTTGTTACAATAGCTCAGCTATTGCATTATCTAAGAATCCTGTGCTTCATAAGAGAACGAAACACATTGACACAAAGTTTCATACATCAGGGAATTGGTAAACAATGGAGAAATTGTTTTAGAACACTGCAGAACTCAGGAGCAGGTTGCAGGTATTCTGACCAAACCATTGGGGCAAAAAAGTTTTTGTGTTTTTGAGGAAATGTCTGGGTATCACTGATACCCAACAGTTGAAATTAAAGGGGAGTGTTGAAATATTATTTTCAACTGCAGTGCTTGCTGGAATCCGCCAGTTAAACAGCGACTGCAATCAGTTTTTTCTGGAAAACTGTCATGGGATTCCCCGCACCACTTTTACGAAATGATGGTAATTCTTGAGGGGGCAGGGAACACTCTCATCGTCTGACACGTGCTCTGAGCGGTTTGCCATACAACTTTTCCCCGGCGCGTAAAGTTCAGTAAAAGAGGTCGTGCAATATTGACCGACAACCGTCCGATTAATGTGTGGCTTGAAAGCTCGTACGGGTTGACTGTGCGTAAAATTAATTATGCATTAAAATAGCGAATCGAAACTAGATTTTTCCTTACATGGTGCAGATTTTGTTTTTCGGGATCAAGGATAAAAATGTAAATGAGATTTTGAGCAGGAGTACAATCTCCATTCCAGCCTATAAAACATTTCCTCCTACAACACGTCAAACATTTAAGAACACAAAAAAAATCATGGTAGAGTTGTTAAAAATTAAACACCAGGTTTTACTACGCACAAGGAGAATGTACCGCGCAACATCCATAAATTTCAGAAATTAAATTTATCTGTGAAGTAGAGAAGTCTGGAGCCAAGAATCGTGGAAGAAATTCAGGTGGGCACTATAAATGAGAGATGCAATGTAATGCACAGCAGTGCAAAGTAATAAGTAAAAAAAATTACACACAACAGTGTTAATTTGCAGGAGAGACAGAGTGAAGTTTATTTTTGGAACTACCTCTGAAGCAGTCTTGCTGTAATCCCTCTGTTAGAGGAATATTTTTGTAACAGTTGGTCTGGTTAATGAATATAAATTTTTATGTGTGTGAAACTCTGTCATCGAAAAAATATTTTTAGTTTTCTCTGTGTTAAGAAACAAAGCATTATTCTATATTCATTTTTGTTTTAGAATTATCAGAAATTCCCAACAATATGGTAGAAATATAGAAAGTGGTAGAATAAGAACATGCAGAGATGTGTTTAGACAAGAAATACTCACTAGCAATAACCCGAGGAAGGGGATACTTGAGCAATTTTTGGCCATCTGAAGAGATTCTTTGCAGCGTCGAATAGAGATTCTTTAGATGAGTCAGGCAGTTTTATCCCATTAGAGTAGAGCTTCTGAATGCCTTCAAAGGAGTCAAATTCATTGGGGGTTGAATCGAAGAGCGATTTGAGGTCTGGCACCAGGATTTGGGCAACGGCCTTGAGGGAATAGGCCAAGAAATCAGACAATTTCAGATGCCCAAAACGTTCATCTCGTGGAACGTAGATGTCGAAACTCATGCCAAATGACAATCTGCTCTTAGTAGCAAGCTCTGTCACCAATCAACACCCACCGTGACAAAATTAGGTTCACTGCCCTGTATATAAATCGGCATTGAATTGTTGTATGAATGCGCAGTAAAACTAATCTCACCTGTCTTTGTACGTAGGCGGCCCGTTTTGCCCCTCCGAGGGTATGGAAAATGTGGAGACCCTCCCAACACTAGCCGGCTGAGCTCCATTTTCTTGTCTAGGTCTCCAAGATCATTATACAAATTGTAGGCATACACTCTGTCCCACTCCTTCCTCTCAGTCTCCACCATTCCATTGTATTCTCCTCTTAGGTTTATCAGCTTCTCCTCCCTCAGTTTTTCTGAGATGAATCACATATTTACCCGGTTAGAGAAAAAAATACAGGTTCTATTGTATTTAGAGGTAGGATAGACCCAAGAGTTGCAGTCGAAGTGAACATTGGCATGACCAGGAACTTCAAGAGTGAGTGAGATGAGGAAGAACTCGTGATGATGCGAATTACTGATGAGGAACGCTCCGGGAGTTCCAAAGTTGGAGTCCCAATCGAACTCGATTCTATATTTGGTATGGCCAGCGACCAGCCCTTCGGGATTAGAGATCCAATTTTGGATAAGCGCACTCTTGCTCAACTTTCCAACTCCATTACCTGAAGACGAAGAGTAATTTAGAGTTACAAGAGTGAAAGTCAAGTTAAATCAATAAAAAGTTACTGAATTTATAATGAATAAAGAATCAGCACCCACATGAAACAAACTGGAACGAGACTCCTATGCCAAACAGCTCGCTAACATTATCTATGACGCCTGCGTTAAAATCGTTGAGATCCAAGACATTTAATCTTCTGCTCTGCAGACTCGGCTTGGGCAGCTTGAAGGAGCTCTTGGGATTTATCCATGGCAGGTTTTCATTGGCTGTAAGATGCATGTAAAAATGGAAGAGCGTGGAGAGAATGAGGGAGAAATGTGAGGAGGGTAATGGAAGCAGAGATTTAGGAGAGGGGAGGAGAATATAATATGAGATTGGTGAAGAATCGATATCAACTTTATAGTAGCAGCAATGCTATAATGGTGTTCTTTACCACGTCGAAATTGCAATTGATGTCTTTGTATGGGAAATTGATGTTTGAATACAACTATGCAATGGTTTCAACTTTCAGTAAATCATGCATTTGGAAAGCGCCAGTATGAATTTTCTTCGAATTCCGTGCCATGGCACGACTTGACCGAGTGCCGTAGGAAGCCTCATGACTTTACTTTCCATTTGACGATGGAACAACCTCATGACTTTGAGAGGAATTGCGTGGTAGGTTCACATAAGGTGTAAATATATATATATATATATATATCGGATAATTAATTAAAATTGAAGGTTCAGGTTACAAACTGAGTAATCATTACAAACTAAAAAAACAACCCACCAACCAAAGGAACGGAATGGGAACGCAGACCGCAAATACCATGAAAGTGTGACAATCTCTTCTCAGCAATTACCACATTTACATTTGCATACTATTAGTAAGTAGTGCCCTATGCATCTTAACATATATGATCACATGTGACTAAGTACGACTAGATAAGAGAGGCTCACATAGCAAGCACACACTCGTTAATAAGGAAACTTCTTACACATGTAGATATGACTATAAAATGGAAATACAAGAAACAAAACCCAATTTAGGTTACTTATCAATTAAAAAAAAGGCTTCCTGCATTAGTAAATATAATGAGTGAGAAAAAGCTCATGTCGGTAATAGCCTTCCCTGAGTAACTTAAAAAACAAGCCCAGTAGAAAGTCATACCAATCTTATCATGAATTAATAATTCATGATGTAGAGAGAAGTATCTTGCTAAATAAATCTCACAACACCTTTTCTCAAAATGAAAATCCTTTATAAAACCTACTTCAATTTTTTTAAAGACTTAAAGGAAGGGAGAGACATTCTTCACAATAATCATATCGGATAAACAATAAAAAAATTGCAATTCCCTTCCAACCACTCTCTAGTAGATTTAATATGTCCATTTAATAGAGGACTTTCATGGAAAACATTATAACACTTCATCAACTTCATACTTCATGTATAAACTAAGCAAGAGCAAGCAAATCTACCAGCCAACAAATTGAGCATTCATATAGTTATCCCATAAAGTTAGGCACATTGGTTCAAGCAAGCCAACAAGCCATTAAGATTGTAAGGCATTGAATTCAAAGGTCAAATTTTGACCATTTTTTATCACCTACTACACATTTCACACCCTTTAGGGTCACTTTCTATTATTGACATTTTTTTTTATTAATTGTCATGATATGGGTCATGTTTTGAGTATTATTTCTTCATCACCTAATAAATGGATCTTATAATTAAGTGTATTTGAACATATGACTACATCAAAACATTATTTTTATTCCTTGGTCCCTTACACTAGACCTCCTATGTTAATGGGATACAACACACCTAAGATAGTGTGTAGAGAAGGGAGAGTAGACCCTGATTATGGAAGATTTTAGAATGTGTCACATGTTCCAATTCTCTTTGTGAATCTCATCTATACCTACTAGATTAAACATTTAGTACAAGCAAGCGAGTTGAGTTCACCTCAGATTCATTGATAATCTCGGAGATGGCAAATGGTTCCAAAGATGCAATTGGGAAGGTGGTGTTGCACATATGTTGTTATTGATGTTACTTTTTGTCTCATTGATGTCAAAGTCAAGTAGCATGGGAGATTGTTGAATGTCTGCTATCATTGATGTCACAAACAAGAAGCATTATTCATAGCATGTTGTCACTAATGTCAAAGGTGGTGTTAAGCTTGATGTCTTGGATGAAGTTGCAATTTGAGTAGTCTATATTTGAAGGCATTTATTCTGTAGTATGTTAGTCCACATGACAATGCAAGATGTATAGTTGAATAGACTGTCTTGAGAAAGATCCAATGAAATATGGCACTTATCCTAACTCCATACAAATCAAGAGAAAAATGAAGTTGAAGTGAAGAAGTCAAATAAGAGAGATATTCAGGTTGCTCCAGATATCCAAGCCTTTCGAAGATATCTGGGCCGCCCAATCATTAGAGAAATTTTAAGGTAAAAAATGAGCCTCAAAACAAAAATGTACAACCAAAATAAACTTTATAAAAACCAATAGGATTCAAGATGATGATGTCAACCATGGGGGATGATTGACCATTTTTAGAATAAAAAGATTAAAAAAAACTATTTTTTCAACTTGTCTCCCTATGATTTTACTCAAATTTCGAGTAGGAGCACTCCTTGGATCTGGAATTTAATTCCTCATTCAAGGAGTACCTATGTTGCATACTTTCGACGGACTTTGTTACACGAAAAATGAGAAATACATGAAAAATGTGATTGCAATAATCTTTTCCATGTATTTCTCATTTTTTGTGTAGAAAAATCCATCGAAAGTATGCAACATGGATACTCCTTAGATGAGGAATTAAAATCTTGCATCCAACGAGTGCTCTCGCTCGAAATTTGAGTAAAATTGTAGGAATACAAGTTGAAAATTCGAGTTGAAAAAACAATTTTTTCTTTTTTCCCTCCAAAATTTGATGATGTAATCTAATCTTATTTTATTATTTACACTATTATTTTATAATATTTCTTAGGAGGCCCATTTTAGACCTCAAAATTTATGTAATGATATATGGACCTCTCATGTGTATCTAGGAATCTAGGTATCCGATGGTGTACTAAAGCAACACCTTAAGAAAATGTCGAGATCTAGATTTTTGCCTTGGCTAACAGGTGGACCCCAGGTACAAGTGGTAATACAGGTGGAAGAAGTTGTCAATGTGGAAGCCAAATGATATGAAATTGATCTAATACAATTAATAAGGTATTACAGACTCATGTGCATGGATGTGCCTATGTTATTTTATGCGATGGATCGATAAGATTGCGAAATACACAGGTAATAAAGCAGTTAAAGAAACATAATAGGCAAACATATAAACACAATAAGTTTAATAAGGAGTTCACCCAATACTCCTGGGCTACATCTCCTGGTCCAGCCTTCAGTGGTGGCCTCTTTATTATGTTTTCGTAGCAGAGTTTTTACAACAGTGAGCTCAATTTGAGTCTCACACAACAAGTATAAATTAGTAAGATTGTACTTGGATCCCCCAAGTCTCGAGGGTACACAGACTCTCCTCACTGACTCTTGAACTCTATTGGTCACAGTAGTATGAGCCCAATCTGAGACTCAATACTTGACAGGCATATATAGAGGAGTTCGCTTGAACCTCTCAAGTCTTCTCTGGAGTACACAGACTCACTAACCCTCTCTGTCTCTCATCCAGTCCTGGCTCGATGCTGCCTTTGCTTCTGTAAGTCAGCTCGGCTTCTTCTCTCTACTTTCCTGCTCTTAACTTCCTTCCCTCCTTGTCAGTTCATGGCTTTTAAGCCAATTTGCTTCCTAACTGTTCGTTTCCGCTTCTCAGCTTTTCGGTTCCCTTGCCTCTGTCCATTTGAATCCCTCTGTCTTGCGTAATCAGTCACTGTGTAATGCCTCACAGGGAGGTGGCCACCTATTTCATAGCGGATGAGTGTCAGTTCTCTTAGACATATTTGAAATGGTCATTTTTCTGTTAACTCCAAGAATGCTCACGAAACACGACCTTCTGCCAACGCATCGTCCATATCGGACTTCAAATCCTTTGTGATCTTGCTTTATAATCTTGTCAAATACAGTCATCCATCGGAACGCATCTCCGCCATTGATTTGGGGGCCCCAGATCCTACGGTTGTCATTCATATCGAGTGGTTGAGTAGCATGATGTTTACCCATCGGATTTGAGCGGTTTTCTCTTTCCCTGCCGGGACGCGTGGCGATCACTGTGTGGCATCGGGCGAAACTCGGTCGAAACTGCTTACTGCTCGAAGCCTGTCTAATATCTTGCCATTTTTGTGGAATTATGCTCCAATGGAACCAAAACAATATTTTCCGCATTTTATAGTTATTTCAGATCCGGGTGCTTGGGGCTTCTCTTCACTGAGAGATTTTCCCTGCGATATGTGATTAGCGACTTGTTCCATGCTGGTTGGTGTTAGCGTGTGTTACCATGGTTCGCCACTCTGCACGCTAGATCGGTGACCCTTGTTGATCCGTGCTGATTGCCATTGCAACTATCTAAGGATTCCCTCCAATAGCTTAATCTTTATAAGACTTTGAATCTTCGGTATAATTTTTTTAGAGAGTTCATGAAAACTTAGAGAGTGTTCTAGGATCCATTTTGGATCACTCCTTCCCACTGAAAAAGCTTTTGGACTACCAAAAATTGGTTTTTAAGCATCAACCCAGTAAGGATATAGATTCCTCACTTGTCCAATTTCTATCCATCTTGCACTACTTGGTTTTGAACCTTTGAGTCCAATCCTTAGGTACTCAACATCTCCTCTACGCATTGTCCTCACCTTCCTATCCAGAACTGTATCTTCCTGTAGCTCATTGAGGTATTTAGGCAACAGATCATCAATGGAAGGCAATTGAATTTTCTCTTCAAGATCTTCAATTAATGAAGGTTCAAACAATCTTTAATTTTATGAATTCACTACTAAATAGATGTGCATGTATGCTGGCAGATCAAGGTGGAAAACATTCTCACCAATTTTCTCAAGTACCTTAAAAGGCCCATATCTTATTAGCTTTAGCTTCTTTCCTTCACCTTGCATTCTGTCCTTGCTAATATACAGCCACACTTGATCGCCAACATGGAAGCTGTGCTCCACCTAGTGTTTATTGTGCCTTGCCTTGTATTTAGCTTAGATCTTTCCCAGCTATTCTTGCACTGCTTGGTGAATCTCTTGGATTTGTTCAATGAATCTGGTTGCTTTGTCCACATTGCTGTGTCCTGCAACTGCTATGTCTTTTTCAAAGACAAAATCCAAAGGAGACCTTGGTATAAAACCAAAATAGGTCTCAAAAGGATATTTCTGTGTAGAAGAATGTTTAGCATAACTGTAAGCATGTTACACACAACATAAATGTTCATCCCAAAGCTTGGGATGCTTGTTGCAATAAACCCTGAGCAACTGGATCACTGTCTGGTTGACTACCTTTGTTTGGCCATCTGTCTGTGGATGAAAGGCTATACGTTTCTTCAGTATGGTGTCCATTAACTCCCATAGACTTGACCAAAACTTCCCAACAAATCAGGAGTCTCAATTAGATACTATGGAAGTGGTAACCCAATATGTACCTAGACATGCTGAAAGAATAATTTCATTGTTTGTTCAGCTGTAATCTGCTTATTACAAGGTATTAGAATACACATTTTGTTGAACCTATCCACAATAACATATAAATAATCATGACCTTTTCTAGATTTAGGCAATCCCCCAACAAAGTTCATGGAAACACTTTCCCAAGGATGGGAAGGGACTGATAATGGAGTGTACAAGCCTAGTTTTCTATTGTTGGGCTTGCTCTTAGCACACATGGTACACCCTCTTAAATATCTAGAAACTGTTTCATGCATTTTTGGCCAATAGCAGTATCTTTGTAGTTGTGCAATTGTTTTGCTTACACCAAAATGCCTTGATATCATAGAAGAATGTGCTTCCCTAATTATATTAATTCTCTCTATTTTTGGAACGCATAGCTTCCCCAAATGATAAAAGAGTTGGTCCTTAATGTAGTAATCCACTTCTTCTACCTTTTTTCCATTACTTAAAGCTGCATATACATCTTTAAAGTCAATATCTTGAGCACATTGTTCAATGTAGCTCTCATGCATTACTGAGCTATGCTTAAGTATAGTAGATGCATTTATGATTGGTCTGGACAACATATCTGCAAATTTATTGTGTATGCCCCTTTTATATCTGATAACTAAATGAAACTGTTGCAGGAAACCCATCCACCTAGAGTGTCTTGATTGTTGCAATTTAGTTTGTGAGTGTAAGTACTGAAGTGGCTAATGATCAGTATATATTACTATTTCTTTGCCCATTAAGTAATGTTTCCACTTTTTCACACTCTGAACTAATGCATACAATTCTTTATCATATGTAGGATAATTAACTACTGCAGAATTAAAAGTCTCAGAATGGTAACATATAGGTTTACCATGTTGCATCAACACTACTCCCATGGGATAATCACTGGCATCTGTTTTGATCTCAAATGTTTGTTGAAGATTTGGCAATGCTAGTATTGGTGTTGTACTAATTTTTTTCTTTCAAGGTGTTAAAGGCTTTATGCTATTTTCCTCCCCACTGAAACACCTTGTTCAATCCTGTCAATGCATGTAAAGGAGCTGCAATTAATGAAAAGTTAGCAATAATCTTTCTCCAATATTATGATGCCCCTAGGAAGCATTTAACTTCAGTAGCAGACTCAGGTCTAGGCCAATTTATAATGATTGCAAACTTAGAGGGATTTATCTTCAATTCACCACCGCCCTACTATATGACCTAAATAATTCAAAGATGTTTTTCCAAATTCACATTTTGATAATTTAACAAAGAGATTTTGCTTTTTTAGAACATCTAGAGTCTGCTTTACATGATGCAAATGTTTTTCCCATGTTTTACTAAATACAAGAATATCATCCAAATATACAATTACTAAATTGTCAATAAAAGGCCTGAGTACATCATTCATTACTCATGAAAGTGGCAGGAGCATTAGTTAAGCCAAAAGGAATAACTAGCCATTCATACAACCCTTGCTTTGTTTTGAAAGCAGTCTTCCATGCATTTTTCTCTGCTACTCTGACCTGATGATAACCACTACGTAGGTCCAACTTGGAAAAGTAAACAACCTCTTTCAGCCGATCTAATAGATCATCTATGCGAGGAAGGGGATAGGAATTCTTGATCGTTATTTTATTCAGTGCTCGGTAATCAATGCACATCCTCCATGAACCGTCCTTCTTTCTCACCAACACGATTGGAGATCCGCATGGTGATGTGCTTGGTCTTATGAACCCTTTCTCGAGTAGCTCTTGTACCTACTTCTTGATTTCTGTATTCTTTAAAGCAGATAACCTGTACATTCCGATGTTAGGCAATGGAGCATCTTGCTGCAAATTAATATCATGTATAATTTCCCTTTTTGGTGGCAAACCTTTAGGTTCTTGAAATAATATATCATATTCTGAAACAAATTTCTCTAAATCAGCTCGATGTTTAGCATCACAACCTTCAAATATATTGGATTTTTTAGGTTTCTTTTCCTTTACAACCATCAGTAAAAATTTCTTGCATGAATTTACAATCTTTTTCATTTGCCCTGAGTTTATGAGAGTATAGTTATTTTTGAGTTTGTGAGGGGTACAGTGTGTGAATGACTTTATTTGATTGAATGCATTAGATATTAATTTGTACCATGAGATGAATATTGATTGTGATCGTCCTGCTTCTTGTTTTGATTGCTTCTAAATACAAAAATAATTATGGGTTGCAATGATGACAGATATAGTCCTTTAGTTATAATGGAATTCGTGGTATAGATACCATGGGAAAATTATAACCTGCCCACTAGAAGGTTGGCAAGAATTTCAGGAAGGGTTCCTAAGATTATGTGTTGTCGTTTCTCCGTTATGTTCTAAGGACTTCGGGACGAAGTCCATTGTTAAGAGGGGGTGTATGTAGTGCCCACCCTAGTTTCCTGACTCTAATATGACATTATCTTGCAT